>JANIJG010000835.1:31205-41290 GCA_024611175.1 Megaceryle torquata | reverse complement strand
AGGCAAAAGTACAGAGAAGCAAAAGGACCTGTATCTCAAAATCAATTAAAGAAGAGTAATAATTAAATGTTGGATAGAGGCTGGAAGGAAATTACTTCCCAGGATAAACCTTGAAATCAATCTTGCTTAATATTTGCGTGATAAGTTGGCACAAAATACAGGGACTTTCTGATGAAAAAGCAAGTAACAATAAACTGGAAGACATTAAGAGAAAAGAATGAGGATATCATACAGAGGAAGCTGAATCACCTTCACGTCTAGAGTAATATGAATGGCACAAAACTGAATAGGATAAAACATTAAGTCAGGCACTTGGGTGCTAATAAGAAAGGTCCTCACAGAAAACAGAAAATTAATGATTAGAAATTAATATGGAAGAGAAGTAATGAGGGTTTATTCTAAAATGACTAGTAGCTTCTAACAGGACACAGCTGTGAATAACACAAATGCTGTTCTGTGACACACCAAAAGAGGTATTTCTAACACAAACAAGGAAGAGCTAGTGTCACTATACAAAGACCTGGAAAAAAAGCCTGTGTATGACTAGGTACAATTTTATTCACCCCTCTCCAAGTATACATAACTAAAACACAAAAGGAGAAGGGTTAGTGGGTTGATAAGAGAAATAGAAAGCTGAAGAACAAATAGCAGTCAGAGGAAAAAAGTATTTCATCTAAACAATAATGCTGGCACAAAACCAAAGGGACATAAATCAGACATGAGTATGAATAGAAATCAGAGATACTCATCATTACATCAAACAAGGTCTTGAACTGCCTTCCTTTGGGAGTAACAGGGACAAAAACCTAATTGCTTTTAATGGACACAGTAAGTTTATGAAATGGATGATGTAACAGCTGCAAGTGATTGCAGGGATTGAATTTGATTATCTAGAAAGACCTTTCTAGCCTTGTATTTCTATGTTGTTATTTAAAAAAATCATGAATTCTTTTTCTATATTTCCACCAAGACAAGATATAAAATGTTCAGTTTCATTTGCAGATTAGAAAACAATATCAACTTTCTATTAAGACACTGAAATACTGGAGGAAAACAGCCAAATAAAGCTTTCAAGAACTACTTGAGAAAATGTTTGACATGACTTTTCTAGGTGTACTCAGACAAGCTTACAGAAGTGGGATAGTCTTCTGAACTCCTTCCCAGTCCTAAATTTTTATGAGAAAATATAGGCTCATATCTTTCTGGAGGCTGGTTTAGCAAACCAGCAAAAGCCCCAGGTTATTTCTAAGAAAGCCATTGAGTAATTCACACTCTGTAATGTTTGGAGATACTTGCAGTGGTACGTTATTTATTATTTTCCATGTTCAAAGTGTTCTAGGAAATTAACAAAGCAAACTTAGTTCTCAGCAGGAGACTGGAAGGTTTTGGCATTCGTACCTGGGGAGTCTGTTATACACAAACCAAAATACCATCATTGTATTTAGCCTTCTCTAGAGGGGAAAACACAGTGTGGTGTGGGTTCTGTTGTAAAATGCTTTTCTTCTCTGAACTTCCTCCCAGAGTGGCAACAGGATTCTGTGTTCTATGATTCTCGACCACTACCAGGGACCATCAATAATAAACTACGATGACGAGAATGGCAAAACGTGCATGCACATTGCCGCTGCTGCAGGATACAGTGATATTATCAGTGAGCTGGCTAAAGTCCCAGAGTGTAACCTGCAGGCCCTTGATGTGGATGACAGGTAACCATGGAAACTCTGAAACTGAAATTGCTGCTTCCTTTCTATTAACCTGAGACTAGCCTTATTTATTCTATAATTGTGTTTCCTGTTTCACAGGCCATGGCCTACTTAATGAGCTTCTCAGAAACCCTGCAAAGCTGTTCAGCTCACATATATCATATCTAGTAGCTGACTAGTAGTGATGTTATTTAACTTGGTGTTTCTGGTAGGAAATGATAAGATTATGTGTCAAAGGAATTTGTCACCACTTCACTTAACTTCTTTCAATCAAAAGTGAACATTATTTTCAAAACAATAGAACGGGATCCTACAACTTGAAGCTGGTATCCTGCTGCTGTTTGTGTTTAAGAAATGTGAATGTTCCACTGTTGCATTTAAGACAGTATTCTTACAGGGGCAGGGAACCTTCACCTTCCAGTCTGACAAGGCATTTGAATCCTTCCAGGATTAAATCCCTATATCATATGTGCAGAAGAGTCATCTTCTTTCCTCTTTTCCACCCCACAACTACCTCCCTTGGAACTATGTTTGTAAATTTATTTAATGCAAACAGAACTAACTGGCTGTTCACATTGTTTATCCTTCTCAGTGGAGCAAAAGCCAAGGTATTCTTGGATCAGTGCTTCAAGTACTTAATAGCACTCTTCATGGAAAAGTAAAATGACATGGAACAGAAATAAAACCAACAGGGCTCTGGAGAAGTTTCTAAACATCAGTAAAAAAGTAGTTGAGAAGGCTGTGTTTCTATGGAAAAAAAAAAAAGGTGAAGGGAGGAGTTTAACTACACTTAAGAACTCTACAAAACACAATCTATTACACATTCTCAGATATATCCATAGAAGGTATTATACTTGAAGAAGGGAAAAGATAAGCTGTTCACTATAAACACACAGCAGATTTTCATTCTATTGTGTTTCTGATGGCACCCATCTGAAATAACTGGGATTGAAAAAAAGTAGCCTGAGAAAAGTCTTGCATAGTTTTCTTACGGTGTTTTCTGTGCTTTCAAATTTTTCACGAGAGCAAACTATTACAATTTTGAAACTGACAAAAGTTTCCAAACATAAGAGGAAATCTTTCTGCCAAGCAGAAAATAAGTTTGATTCTCCTGCACAGGTTCAAGGCAATTATTCCAGTCTCTGCCCATCAAAGACCAGAGAAATTTGCAAAGGGGCAATGACAGTTTGGTAGATGTGTCCAGTCCTTCTTGTTCATCTAATGGAGGCTTATTCTCCTATTAATACTCCTGAAGAGTGCTGAGCCAACCATTGCTAATTGTGTTTGGTACAAAGGTGCAAAGAGTTTGTCCCCATGCAGTAGACACTAGGAAGATTTCTTTCAAATTCATCTCTGAAAACTTCAGGCACTTCTCCCACTCTGCAAATCCAGCAGAAGAAGAGATGCTATTATATAGCATCTGTAGGCATTCTGCAGCCCCATATGTACTTTCTCTACAGCTAAATAGATGGACATAGATAGATGCCAGTCTGTGGCCCTATTACGACCACTACCAGCTACGTCAGTGTGGGATTAGTTGCTGGAGGATTCCTTAAAATTAATGTTGTGAATCTAAATGAGTAGTATAGGAGCACACTTCATTATGGTATTAATAGCTTTGATAGTAAATTTATTCATCTATTTTAATAACACTCCTCCCTTTTCTGTAGGACTCCTTTGCACTGGGCTGCAGCAGCAGGGAAAGCTGACTGTGTGAAGACGCTGCTAGAGCTGGGGATAGACAGCAGCCCTCGAGACATCAATGAAAACACTCCACTGACATACGCAGTGTACTGTGGGCACATAGAATGTATCAAGCTGCTGTCTCAAGAGAGCAGGTTAAGCAAAAGTTGCTTACATGTTGCCACTGACTAGAGAACTAACTGCTTGCTTTCTGTATGGTACTGAAGGATTTGAGCCCTGGGTGATGTCTCTTCAATTCATATGCAGAACTTGGTTCAAGTTTTCCACCAGAATAGCAGTGTTATAATTATTCATAACTGCAGTTACAGCATTAGTCTGCCTATTAGCTGAGGGTTCTGAACCAAGATGTGAGTATAGCTCTTGCTAAGTCACTTTCGTGCAGAAAAATCATGTTACAGAATAACATCAGCCTTCAGATAGATGTCTTCCCCTTTTTGAAATAGCTAAGCACTAATTGTGTGTTCATATAATCAGACAGAAAGATAGACTGAACATAAAAACCAGCTTTGCCAGATATATAAAAAATAAACCACGAGTTTTAATCCTCAGGATAAGGGTTTAGGAGTATTTTCCTAGACTTCTTTAGCTCTCCACCTTGATTGTCTCTTCTTAAGCTGATTTTTTTCTGTTAAAAAGTATAATTCTTTTACCATTGCTTATGATCTCTTTGTATGTCTCATGTTTCAGTGGCTGTCATTTAATTAATTTCTGTTCTTTAACTTTGATAAATAAGTATCGCTTACAAAGACATTCATAATCATGTTTCTTTGTGCTTGCCCTCCTTTCAAATCTGCAGTCAGTATGTATTACAAACTGTGAGACATGGTTAACTTTAATCCTCCTTCTCTTCCTCCTCCTCCTTCACTCTGCCTGTTGTAGTAAGTCTGCAATGTTGATTAATTAAAGTCTTATCTAAAATTATTGCAGCAACTTCACTGTAGCTAATTATATTGATAGATCTGAAACTGTGCTGAGCCTCTTTTGTACAGGCAAGAGAAAGAGAAGGTGAAGGGGAAGAAGGGAAGGGGAAGGGGAAGAAGGGAAAGGGAAAGGGAAAGGGAAAGGGAAAGAATGGAAAGGGGAAGGGAACATTTTTACAGTGTTAGCAATGAATGTGTTATTGGAAATACTATATAACTTAACACAAAGACCACTTGGTTTTAAAGATCCCAGCATGTTCTACTTACTATTGGATCTTGTCTCACCACTAAGAACAATGATTCTGCAGCTGGTAGATGCTGACCCTAGAAAAGTTTGGGTTTTATCCTGGTGTACGCACTGAGCCTACATTCAGATGAATGTAAGACATACAGAAAAAAGTAACACAGTACCATTTTCAGTCTTTATTAATTACAAATCTGGAGTTCTAATTTTCTGCCTCTTTTAATGACCCCTGCAAATGTATTTGAAGAGTATATATACCATTTTATGGGCTAACACAGGCAGTATTTTTCCATTATTTGGCAAAAATAAAATCACATTCTGATTTTTACTTCCAGCAGATCTGAGCTTGTTCATCAGTTGCCTCCACAGAATGACAGAATCCTAAAGAAAGAAGGACGATTCAGTATGCTGAACCACATCTTCTCTTGCAAAAAGAAGAAAGATGATCAGAAAAACAGTCAGAAGGAGAGAAGCAGAGACCGATACTCTCGAGAAGAGACCTCAGAAGTAGATGACATCATCACCACTTTTGATTGCATTATGGACACAAGCGGCAAAGACATTTCAGATGAGTGTGTGATCACTGCTGACTTTAAAAGAAGCACAGACACAAAGTATCTCATACCAGAAAAGAAGCAACCACAGTGTCAGGGACTTCTGCCTGTCAGAACCCAGAGTCTCCCCCCAATCACTGTGGGCAATTCCTTCCTAACTGCTTCCCAGAACACAACATCAAGCTTTCCCTCCAGCAGCAACACTCACCATTTTGCACACAAGTCTCAAAAGAGTAGGAGTGAACACAACTTGCTGGACCACAGAAGCAGCTGCCAGACTTTGCTGGATGATCCCTGGAACACAGACTCCAACCAAATAAGCTCCTACAAAGTCTGTACTAGGACTCCTTCAGACAAACTGATAAATGGCGTAAACTCTGATAGATCTCACCATGTTCTTTTGTGCCCTCCCCACCTTCCCTCACTTCCCAGTTCTCCATCAGGTAACTTCTTTCTTCTCTATCTCCCAAATCCTATAATCTCTACTATTGTGGCAAGCTAAGTCAGAAAAAATAGGTAAGTCTGACCCATGACTTTTCTATTTCTCTAATACCTTTTCTGTTTCTTATCCCTGTATGTAACAGCAATCACAGATAGCATATAGACAGGACATCAGTTGACAGATGAAGCAAGGTACTTAGGTATGGGAAATAAGAGATTTAAGTAGATCTGATGAACAAGCAAAAATGCAGGTAATTAAGAAGCACATAAGATACCTAAGCAAGGCAATTGCCTCCAGGTTATGTATGTGCTTTGTGAATTGCATGTTAACACCCACTGTCATGCCTGCTGCCTTGTGTCCATGTTTAGTCCTAGAAGTAGGTCTGCAAAGGAACAGCACTGTACTCAAATCTCTAACTGTGCTGAGAGGTGCTTCTGATACAGCCAGGTACGTCCACACATGCCATACTGGATGGCCCTGAATCCTGCCACTTTCCCCTTACAGACATAATCTGACTCTAGGCTAGAGTGTCACCCCTTCCCACTCCTCCCACCCTGAGTGCCAGCCCTTTGGTGTAATGCGCTGTTCTTATGGTTTCTCCAAAGCTGAATTCAGGTTGCTAAATTTACAAAGACAGAGTAAATGCTTTTATGTTGTGGTCTGGAAACTGTAATGCAGC
Organism: Megaceryle torquata; assembly: GCA_024611175.1. Classification (NCBI taxonomy): domain Eukaryota; kingdom Metazoa; phylum Chordata; class Aves; order Coraciiformes; family Cerylidae; genus Megaceryle; species Megaceryle torquata. Next base: position 35,044 of record JANIJG010000835.1, on the reverse strand, counting down.
AGTAATGAAGCAGATCATCAGAACTCTAAAGTAAAATTGAAACCAAGGTTTGGCAGGATTTGGGATCCAGTACTTTGCTTGAGTCACATCCATGTTTAAATGAATCTGACTGGTTGGCCTGCATGCTGGAGTTTACTTCAACATATCAGTGTCTCAAACTTCATCTCCTTCGGGATTAGTTTCATGCCAACATTAAACACATGTAGCATGCCTTCCAACCACTGTAATACCCAATTGAAAATAAAGTAAGCAAAAGCAATCCCCAAACTTACCAGTACACACAAAAGGAGCAAACATTATATAATAAGACGACCTACCTCAGCCCAACAGACATAAGCTGTTATCCTCCAGTGGAAAAGGAAGTGAAAAGAAATTCTGAAAACTCTCAGTTAGGTCAGGTCACTATGTGAGCTTGCATGATAGTGCAAACTGTACTGACTCCTAAACAAAGGGATCTCTGAAATAACAAATGGTTGTTCACATCTCTAATGAGAGTAGAGACAGCAATTTCAGAATGACAGGTCATTCTATGTTGTGCAAATAAAGGCTGGAAATAGATTTTAGGGGTAAAAAGGAGCTATTCAAATATTTCCACCTCCTGAATATCAGGCCACATGCTTGAAAGCTTAATAGACCAGGGCTATAGGTGTCACTACTTTTTCACTATGGACTCTACAGCTATTCAGTCAACTGTAGGAACACCAGATTCCACATGCCTACCAAGGATTTCTCCAGCTTATCTCTTTCTGCTGTAAATTCTGCAAGGTTCATCTCACATGTGGAAGACAACAAAACCTGCAGGGCTTCTTTATAACCTAAATATAATAGGGTGCAGTTAGGTATTTCAGATCATTCCAGTTGACAGTAAGAGGAGGAATGAACTCAAACTGGATAAGCCAAACCTGTGCACAACTATGGGGAAACATTTTTGGGTGGAATTAGCTAGGCTATGAATATGTTTGGTATGGAAGTAACTACCATGCTAAGCAATTATAGATTTTTCTTAAGACTGTAGGATACTGTACAGTTAAATCCTTGTTCATTTCGCACAGAAGGACACGTGGTTTTCTATGAACATCCTATGATAAAAAGCTGCAACCAGCTGAATCAGGATGGACCTTGTGCATCCACTCAATGCTCCATGATTCACATGGGGACTCAATACAGGATCAGCAGTCTATGTGCATGAACGATGGCAAAACCATATCAATTACGGGAAATCTTCTAATCATTACAATGGGAGCTGGTTTTGCATGACCACGGGAAGAGTAAGTCATTTTACCTGATAGTTTATTATCTACCTCAGAGTTAAAAAAAAAAACCAAAACTTGAGTCTGCTTTAAGCCCAGTTCTCTGTGTACCAGCTCCCTGTTACAAAAATTTCCAACAATAAAAAGATTCCTCTACTGACAAAAGGGACTTCCACTGAAGCATGTGAATTAAAACCTTATGAGGAGGCAGAGAATGTCTGACAGGAATATATTGCACAACACAGATACTCTCTAATATTTCTTCATGATAAAAAGATCTGCTTATCCCTCTTCATGCCTGTGTGTTTGGTTTAACTCTGTCTGCCCTTGTAATTAAAACCACCTGACTTTCTGTGAATTAAAACTGCATTTACTGTATGAACTCCAGGGCTTGCAGGTCTCCAGTGTACTGTGTCAGCAGGACTTACAAGGATCAGAAGCAAAGTAAGCCTGGCACCAGCCCAGCCAGCAGCGCTGTGCAGGCAACTTTGAGAAAAGACATTCCCTTGGTTTTTTTCTTTTCTGCAGGAGTCCTAGTGGAGGGAAAAAAAACAACATCTGGTTTGTGAAGGACACTGAAGTGTTAATACTTCATCATTTCTCAAGTAATGACTATGGGGGCTATATGTAATTTCCTAATCACTGAATATCCAGGGCAGGATTATGGGTATAAATAATCTAGGGGAACTCAATTTGAAAATTATTTTCTCAGCTAACACAGCATTCATTGTCTTAAATTACTATGTCTTTTGTTAAAGTCAGATGTGCTTTTATGCTTACTGCTACTAAGGCAGCTGGCATATAGATTGGGATTTTTCAAGGTTTTTTATTGCTTTCTGTGCTCATGGAAATCAAAGTTGAGTCAATTTACTAGCTGAACCTTAGCATTTACACAAACGGAAGTGGTTGCTGTGGGTAGAAATGAGACTCACTATTGTGCCCCTCATTTCTCTTAGAAGAACTGTTTTGTCTTGCTCTTCACTGGGGAGAGCAAAGATATACTATACCAAAAACTGTCAATATTACAAGAGTGCTTGCTAGCCACAGTGCTGACCTGGCATCCACAATCTGAAGCATTTTGCACTTATGAGTTTTGCAATCATCTGTTTTTGCAAAATGTACTACCATCTACTTTCCACAGGAAAAAATGGTGTAAGTAGAGATATTTCAAGTGATACAGGTAAAAGGAAGTTTGTCTCAAATGTAAGACAGCTTTCAGTACACTCTGACCAGCCAGAGTCACCTTCTATTATCCACTCATCTTTTAGGTTACTAACCTTTCATATCTAAATAATTTATTACAGCACCCCAGTACCATCTATTTTGTTGAACAGGCAATGTGAAAAACAGGCCATTATTAAGCTTACACTAGCATAAGCAGTATGATATAGTCCAACAGGAAACACTTCCTGGCCAGGAAAGAGTAGAGCAACGCTGATAGGTGTGGCCATTTCTTTCTCAAACTGAAAGATTGATTTACAGTGGGACTTTAATCATAACATTTACAACTTTTCCACAAAACACACTACAATGTGGTTCACATACATAAATGTAAAGGAAAACCAAAGAACAACTTGTAAAAAGTGTTAATAAGCAAGTGAAATGCAGAACAGTCCTGTATTTTAAAATAATGAAATTGCCTCCTTTCTATTTCATTCAAAAATAAATGCCATCAGAAATATGCTCTTGGGGATGACAAAGGTGATGTCTGAAAGAAAGATAAACTCTTCTCTGATGTTATGAGGAGCAGATAGGAAGGAAGAGCAGAAGAATACTTCCACTTGCTGCCAAAACTTTTAGGCAACAAGGATTCTTTTCCAAGTATTCATATCAGCCTTGCAAAAGTGGTTACACCTAGTACTGTTTTTTTCCTGACAGATATCCCCATTTAGGAAATAAACCTATCTCATGATAGAAAAAACAACCTGCCATCACCAAAACCATAATGGTACATATATAATAAGTCAGTTCTCAGTATAAGCATCACTAAACCCAATATAACTTGAATTGCACTGATGGGAGAAGCAGGTTTGATTATCTATTTTGGAACTGATATATTTATTTCTTTGAGCACAGTGGATGCAATGTCTAGAAGAAATTATTTTTACATTGACTTTTTTCACCCTTGAAAAGTGTTAATGACTAAATAATGAGTAAAACACAGGAAAAGGAAACCAAAGTCTGTTTCTGTTAGACACAGCTCATCCATAAGAGATCCTCTGTGCTTTAGCATCAGTTTTACCTGTGGGATCCAGTAGACTGATCCAATGGTTATCAATTGCCATGGTCTTTAGACCAGAATCTTTCTCCATGCTGGGATGACGGCTGCACTATAACATGGGGATTCATCTTATAAACACCACTTTTGCTCCTATCACACAGAATCCATTTAGTCAATAACATAGTTACACCAGTCTTTACAACTACTTCAGTGCATCTCTAGGAAAAGGTTCTACAACTGTTTTCCTATAGTTTTATCTTGCAGGGCCCAGCAATACATAGTTATTTTCAAATATTGAGTACAAAGCCACAAAATGAATTTATATCATTGCATTTCTTTCTGTTGCTTAAAATATCCTGCTGCATCCA
>JANIJG010000834.1:0-13029 GCA_024611175.1 Megaceryle torquata | reverse complement strand
CGCGTCGCTAGAGAGACGCAACGTGCAACCCGGAAGCGACTGGGAAACAACCCGGAAGTGACCCGGAAGCAACCCGGAAGCGCTCCTCTAAAGAGACGAAACATGCTAACCAGAAGTGACTAGGAAACAACCCGGAAGTGACCCGGAAGCGACCCACAAAAAAGCAGGAAGTGACCTGGAAGCGACCCAGAAGCGCGTCTCTATAGAGACTAACTCACAACCCGGAAGTGACCCGGAAGAGACTAGGAATCAACCCGGAAGCTACTAGGAAACAATCCGGAAGCGACCCAGAAGCGCGTCTCTATAGAGACGAAACGCGCAACCAGGAAGTGACCTGGAAGTGACCAGGAAGCACATCTCTATAGAGATGAAAAATACAATCAGGAAGCGACCCGTAAGTGCATCTCTATAGAGATGAAAACTGCAACCAGAAGTGACTAGGAAGCGAGCAGGAATCATGTGCGGGACACCAGGAACCAACCCCCATGTTACCAGGAAGCGCGCCTCTATAGAGAAGAGACGTGAAACTAGGAAGTGACCAGGAAACGACCCGGAAGTGACCAGGAAACACCTCTCTATAGAGAGTGCGCGTAACACCAGGAAGTGTCTGGGAAGCACACTTCTCTATAGAGAGTGCGCCCCACACCAGGAAGCGACCAGGACTCTTTAGCATCGCGTGCTTCCAGGTCGCTTCCTGGTGTCGTGCACACTCTCTTAGAGCATCTCGCTTCCAGGTCACTTTCTTGTCACTTTCTGGTGGTGCGCACACTCTCTAAGAGCGTCACGCTTCCGGGTTGCTTCATGGACGCTTCCGCGTCACGCGCTCTCTTTAGAGCTGCGAGCTTCCCCGTCGCTTCCTGGTGTCACGCACGCTCTCTAAGGGTGTTGCACGTGTTTTCTAAGAGTGTCGCACTTCCTGGTTGCTTCGCGGTCGCTAACCACGTTGCACGCTCTCATTACAGACGTGCAATTCTAGGTTGCTTCCTGGTGTCGTGGGTGCTGTCTAACTATGTTATGCTTCCGGGTTCCTTCTGGGTTGCTTCCTGGTGTCACATTCTCTCTAAGAGCGTCGCGCTTCCGGGTCGCTTTGCAGTCGCTACTGTGTTGCGCGCTCTCTATAGAGGAATTAAAGCAGGAAAGTAGTAAGGAAGGAAACAAGCAAAAAAGACATAGGAATTAAAGGCAGTAAAGAAGGAATGAAATGAGAAAGGAAGATTAGTGGGAAAGAAGGAAGGAAAAAAGAAGAGAGACAACAAAGGAAAAAGGAGTGAAACAAGGAAAGAAGGAGAGAATGTAGGAAAGAAGGAGGGAAGACCCAAAGGAAGGAAACAAAGGTGAAAAGGAAGAAGGAAATAAAGAAGGAAGGAAACCAGTAAAGAAGTCATAATGAAGGAAATAAGGAAGGGAAGGACAGGTGGGAAGGACAGAAGCTACCTGGCTCAGGGCAAACTCTGGACCCAGATCTATGTGTTTCTCACTGACCTATTGCTATCTCCAGTCCCTGGCACTTGATTCACTCACTGCTTTATACAACACACACAGCCTTGTGATTTCCAACAGTTGGTTCTAACCAATTTGGCCTAAGGAAAAAAACCATACGTAGTTGCATGTATCTTACCACTGACTCCATGTCTTTCAGAGTTATTGGTTTCCCCAGCATCATCTTGTAAAAAGGTCTGATAAAGAAGCCTAAAGAGAGGAAAGCGTGTTACTCACAAAGCACAGAAAGTCCAATTCTTCCAGTACGAGAATGATGCCATTAAACAAACACCAGCACACCCATGGTAGAGACACGGAAGCTGCTGGGGAACTGAGCTCGAGGTCCTCTCCTCCACCTAAAACTGCCATTCTTCTCTCCAAGGCAGAGGTACTAGAAAAACTGGAGGGCGAGCTTCCCCTTCTAAAGTCCCACACCACTGCTAAATAGAGTTTGGTCAGCTTATAATGTTGCCTGCTTGCTTACTGTGGAATTTCAGCAGAAACAGTATTTCCTCATTAAACCGGTCAGCGATAATGCTACAGATCCAAACAGGCTGCAACTGACACCCACGCAACTGCCTTGACTGGTTGCGTGGAAATGGCTGATAGAAGTTTAGTGATTTTCCTGCAGGGATTGCGATTTTTTAGCAATTTTGATTCTGTACTTTTAACACAAATGGAGAAAGGAGAGAAGTTTTATATGAAATCTATCTGTTGACAGCCTAGAAATGCTACACTCTGAAGCATATACATTACTGAAGCTATTTCTGTCATTTAAGAAATATCCAGTAACGGCAGCAGAGCCATATGGCAGAATAAATCGCTCACCATCCAGTAGCTTCCCATGATACACCGCCAGACCAGCCACCCGACCGATAAACGTGAAGTACGACAGATGATCTTCGTTACAAAGACCTGAATTAGGATTAATCTGAAGTGTATAGTTGTCCCTTTTTTGGGGGGGAAAAAAAAAAAAATCTTAATAACCAAGTCTTTAAATAACCAGACATTCAGCTACGTTACTACATAATCTGAGCCTAGAGCCATTTCCTCTTTGTTTTTACAGGAGTGTAATCATGCAATTTACCGACAACAGAAGTATCTCCAGAAGTATCTGCGGAGCTGATCTAATCAAGACAGTCTTTGTCTTGCTGCAACTGTAACGATTGCTCGACAAAGGTAGCAAACTCCTGCTTGTGGGGCGGCAGGATTCTGCCCATGGCACGTGCGAGAGGGCAGCTCTACCTCTTCAAAGGATAAAACCTGGCACTGGTGCAAACACTATTTTGCCACCAGCTGCAGCGGAGTGAGAATTCAAGCTAATTTATCTCTTCTGCCATCTGCTGGGCTTCATTATTCACTCTTTTCAGCCAAATTTCAGGGCTTAAATTTTTAGCCGCCTCTTTTGCAGTGGTTGCTTTTAGTTCTTGCACTATCTGAAGGTACTGATGAAGAGGAATACAGTACAGGCCCATGGTCCAGCCCTCCTGGGATGAAGAATGGTCTCTTACTGGCATCTTAAACTGCACATACTAGAGAACAGCTCTGAAATATGCTTAACCCCCAGGATACTGGGAAAGGTCATCAAAGGACTAAGATCCGTTAACAGGGTAGCAAAAAATCCTTAAGACTCGCGTGCAAGCGTGAGTCACAGTAAGGCACCACTGTAACACCAGTATTTCTAATCTGCGCTGTATCTGTGAAGAAAGATACAGGCTTTTTAAGCAGATTTTTTTTCTCTTACTTCTTAAAATAACTAGCTAGATTTCTGACCCTAAAATGAAGTAGCATTGTATTTAAAATGTCTACACTGACCTCTATCCCCTCAAGTGACAGGATTTCAGAATGGATCTTTACCCAGTGAACTCTTTTAACACACTGGACAGGCATCCTGTCCTCGTCAGCGTTGTTTAAGTGGTGTTTCCCCTCAACAGCAGAACGGATCTTCTCCGAGACGCAAAAGCGAGACAACTCACAAAAGCAAATAACTCGCATTATGCAGCCTTTGGTCATCTGCTTTGCAATCTAGTCAATGCTTATTAGAGAAAGGAGCGAGCCTGAAACGACGTAACCGCATCAGAACTACTGGCGGCAATTAAGAAACCTATCCTCGCCATCGCCGAGTACCCGCTGTGGAGTTACACACGGCGTATTAAACCAAATGTACTTCCAGCAAGAGGCTTGCTCTCTCCTTTATGCTAATGGATCGCTCCGAGATTTTAAAAGTGCATAAACAAAACCAAACGTAACCTTCGGTAAGGCCACTGCTGTGTAACTATTGAAACGACTGTAAATGAGAAGCTGGCTTATGAGCTAATAATAAAGCAGCGCCAGAAGTCTGGATGGTGAGTGTTTCACGATGGAATGGCACGGCGCAGAGTTCTGTCCGACACCGCTCCTTACGCTATTACTAGCCCCCAAAACTGCAGTTTTGCCGCAAGCAAGGTGACACTGATTACTGTCTTAATAATGAAAATGCCTTAGGAGATTTTGATGACTATTTGAAAGGTTCTCTAAAAAGCAAGAAATGCTAGTACAGAACAGAGAGGTCGCCGATAAACAAGCGCATACCGATGCACCACTACTTTCCACTTAGCCTCTTAGGCAAAATCTGATGCATATCCCTTTGGAACGCAAGCGTTTTGATGGATACTTACGTTGCTGAATACTCAAAGAGACCGTAATAAGGGTTAAACATCTCCTTGGACAAGAGAAAAAACCATTCTCTGGCCACACCTCCGTAGTCAAGTCCTTTTTCTGACTCAAATTCAATCCAGAGCCTGGCTTTGAGTACATCAGGTCTCTTCACAGACATGATTCTCCTGTAGGACTCCTCAAAAATATTATTTCTGTGTAGCTTCATCTCAAATCTGTTCGGTATATCGGCCTGTGTGGAAAAAAAAAAATTGTATCATACTTGTCAGTCTCAAGAAATGAGTCTTCAGGCAAATCAGTGACCAATGGTAACAACTAACACCTGACATATAAAGTTTCCCCTCATTTTTCTTTTCCAGGGCTGGTTGATAGCATACGCTGAACTAGGTAAGTTCCTCTACAGCGGTTCAGAGATCTCTGCAATATTTGACAAAGCAATGCAAACAAGAAAAGTCACAGACCAGCAAGTGACAAGACAACTGATATTACAGTGGCCTATTTTAAGGGCATGTTCTCTGTAAATGGTGAGGCGTGCACAAGATCTATGCAACCGCCTTCCTCGCATATCTGGGAAGGCCAGAACGCGCTCACAACAGGAACACATAGTTCTGTACGTGGAACGGCACTGAACCGCAAAGGTGGAAACAAAGGAGAATCGGGCTGTCAAACTGTTTTAGAAGTTCTGTCTCAACAGGAGGGAGCTAACACCCATTATGATTTAGCCCGCCGAGCTAAATTTAGAAGATAGACAGAACTGAGTTAAAAGTTTGAAGAAAGAAGATGGGAAGAACAGCACTGTAACAGCCGTGTATACTTTTCCCAATGAACCTGACTTCAAACAACTGTTTCGGAAGGTTTGATTTTTCCTGGCAACTGCTTATTGTGTGCAGCTGCTGGTCAAACTCAAGGTGAAAATTCAAGGAACCGTCAATGTCAGGTGAAGATAATATTACCATGTCCCTCTTGGAATTAAGAGTGGTGTTGCCATGGCTGTTTACTGTTAATTACGAGTCAGTATCACACAGAAGCTAATACAGAGTGCTCTCTTGCCCTAAAGGTGTTACTGAAACCCCTTTTTTTACGGAACAAGAACACTAGAAGCTTGTGCCAGATCCAGCACAACTGTGGGCTCTGCTCTACCAACCTGTTCCAGCCCTGCCCTTCTAAGTCGACTGTTGAAGATGAAGGACAAGTATCAATCCTCAAGCCTATTTTCAACCAAAAGGCTTGTAAACTTTGAACACACCGATTAGTCTCACTTGCAAGAGGAAATAGTGCATCACTGCTATTTCCCTGCTGTCCTATGCCTCTGACTTTGCATTCATATAGAAAAATATGAGTCTTTTAGATCTGTAGATTGTTTTGTTGAGAAATCAATCCAACTGAAACTTCTGTTACGTTTTTTTTCCAGTTTGTACTCTAACCCCTTTAAAGGCAGCACAGTCAGGAAAAATTGGGCCACATGTTACGGCAGCACCACTCCACCGTTCCGTGCCTGTGCTTCCTCCCAGCCACAGCCTTACCGATTCCAGCACAAAGCAGCACAGTTCTACTCACTGGTTTCTTTAACTTCTTCCGGAAATAGTCATATTTCTGTTTGAACTCCCTGGAATACGGAACTGCCTATCAGAGAGAGAGAGAATCACAAATACAGACCATTCCAGCTATTTACCGGTTTGATATTTTAACATTATTTTAACAAAATTTAAAGATGTGCTATCTACGCACGTATGCCATGGGTCTATCCAATAAAACACACTGTGCACAAAGTACAAAAGCGATTTGTTTCCCTTTCCTCAGTGTGTAATTTGAGTTACAAGGTATGAAAACTTTTGACCCAGTTCTTCCGTTTGCTAACTACTTACCCTCCCTGCCCCCCCCCCTTTTAGGAGCAGAAAAAGAAACCCAATTTTTAACACAGACAAATATACTCTGAAATGTATGGCTGCCATCTTTTTAGGAAATGTTAAGTGTGCCACATGATACCGAACGTTAAAAATGACTAGTGCTAGCACAGAATATGGACGTGCATAGCTGAAAGTGCCAAGCATTGTCAGGTGCTGCTCGGGAGATGCAACATTCAAAGAATTTTGAAAAATAACCTAGGAACAAGTTAAGAGGCTCCGGTAAAGCTATGACATCAACAACAAACACTGCCGCCCTTACAGAAAGTGCAGGACCCAATGTGTGCCTACACTGCCAAGTTAACTAGGCAAGGGAATGTCCACGACTAGAAGTTATCCTTTCAGCCCTATGTGAATGAATCTGGTTCTTATACAGTTATCAAATGATCAAACTGTATCGAAACTACTGTGTAAATTACAGATAATGAAAATAAACACCTTCATCAGAAAGTGTTTTTGTAAAGCAGTTAACATTCCTTCGAACCATGTACTGAATACTGCAGCTGCCTGTGAGTTAGACCACAGTCTGAAGTAACGGCAGCATAACAGAACAATTTTAGAAGTTGAAAAAAGCCAAACAGGCAGAGTGAAGCTTGGTGGAAACACATGAAACAGCAGAGCTGGAAACTGCTTTCTGGCACATGTAAACACCCCTTATCAAATGCCGCAGGTCTCTGAAACATGTACATGGATTTACAAATTCCTGGAAGGCCCCTCGAGATGGTTCATGCACAAGTCAAGGTTCAACAAAGGTTCTCACAAGCTCCGTCATTCACAGTTCTGAAAGACATTTCTATTTTAACCCTGGGCTGCTGTAAGCAGGAGGTGGAAGTATTTCTGTATGAGTTTTCTCTCATGGATGATGTGACGTGAAACATTAAAAAAAAAAAAAAAGAAAATCAAACTAAATCATTTTACTCTGATGATAATATGACTTTACTATAGCCATTAAATAATCTTTCAACATGTTTCCATTGTTTAAAGGCAAAAAAAAAAAGTAATTTAAGTAGTTCTTTTGTTTTTGTCACGGCATGAAAAATACTATTAAAAGCATTAGGATGGGTCCTTAATGCTTATATGGCTATAAAATGGATTTGGTCTTTCTCTTTAAAAAATACAACAATTCAATACACAAACAACTGTTAGTTACTTAATGGGATCGTGAATGGCCCTTAGTACCTTAAAACAAAATTTCCCAGACAGTCTCCATCATTCATACGTAACATTTCTGGTAAAAGAAACATTAGGAATTTGTACAGCATACTGTATTTTAGTATCTGAAGTATTAAGTGCATGATGGATGCATACATCTCCCCAAAAGCAATTGTGTTCAAACAAGCGATGATTATTCCACTTATTAATACACGAAAGCAGTTGGTATTACACCATACAGCAGTGACTCTGCTGTGTCCCGAGACACTGGAAAATCCCGAGGTTTACCCAAAGTAGCAAGTTACTCTCGGCACCTGGAAACACCTTCAGGCCAGACTCCCAACACCGTAAAATGGCATAAACCAGCGTCAAAAGGTCAAAGCATGGCTCCATATATTTTATTTTTTGAAAATTTGACATTAAAGTAAAAGCATGTCTTTTTTTCTAGGGCTGATATTCTGAAATCTCTTCTCTGCAGCAACTTTTATGCTTCTTAAAACTCATAAACCAAGTTTTTGTCTTTTTTACACTCTGAATTCCCCTTGGCAGGCTCTCGGAGGATGGCAGCTCCCCCTGCCCCTGCAGGCTCACAAAAGCTGGTGCCTGAGCCTCCCTCCCACATCCATCGGGAACAGGCCCCGCAAGGCAGAGCTCATGCTTCCTGGTCTGGTCATCGGGCAGAGCCTGACCCAATTGGGAGAACTGGTGTAACCTGCCCCTAACCTGACTGTATCAAATGTACCCGAATCGCAGCAGTTAATGGGAGAAAAACATGACAGTACTTACTGGACCGGTAATTGCTGGGTTCTGCAGTCTGGGGTCTTCCCACTGGGTAATTTTGTTATCTGTAAATAACAAAATAAATTATATCATTACTCCTCTGTTGCCACACTGTGATTTTATGTTGCTGGGTTGTTTGGTTTTTTTTTTTTCCCCTACAGCTGTTTTCCCTACCATTTCCACAACTTAGTACGTCAGGGTTAGAAAAGGCTGCATTCACCCATCTACATCAAAACCCCATCACAATGTTTAGTTGAAAACACCCAGTTCAAAAGTGCAAAACTACAGCAGAATCCAGTGTATTCACACTGCTTTTATTACAACGTCTGTAGTAGTAAACATGTTCTATTTGAACATGGTCTTCCATTCAACTTGCATTAGAGATACACAGACTTCATGCCTGAAAGGTAAAGGAACCCCAAAACTTAGTCAAGTGACAGACTAAGGTTACTTTTTTTAAAATTTTGCAGAGAGGTAGCCAGGATGTAATCTGTTTGAAAGACAATCTGCATGTAAATTTGGAGGGAATAACATCTCTTTAAAAATACCAAAAGTCCAAGACACTGATTTAATGAAAAAGTGACGGGACCATTAAGGGAGGCAACATTCCACAGTTATGGTGCAAGAGAGCGTTCAGTTTTGACCAGAGGAGGTTTTGGCAGTAATGCAACAGAATCCAGTTCTTTTCATCTATGGGTTTTAAGAGCACCAGGAGGGTGAGATGTGAGGTTATACAGGACCATGGTGAAACTCTCCCTGCCTCCAGACGACCGCTCCCCACAAGATTCTGAACACAACAGAATCACAACAAAATGATGATGTTGCAACAATAAGACAATGCCCCAAACTAGATGCCACCCGCAATGGCAAGGTTTAAGTCATCCACTTCCTGCCCTCAAAGGGTAGTAATCATACTTGTTTGTTATAGGCACTGGTTTGATTTATCAACTGTTGATTATTAAGATAGCAGTCCAGATTTTAAGTCTTGTAATTGTAGGTTTGGGAATAAATGCACAAAGTTTCGAGCAAATTGTTTTTATGGCTACTGTAGGTAAAAACAAAGAATCAAGCCCGCTTACATTAAATGATGAATATTTTCCCTGTTTCTGCAGCTGGCAAAGACCCCTAAGGTTCTGAGCATCCCAAACCAGTTTTAAAATGGACTGGATTTGAAAGGTGACATTCACTAAATCTTAACTGGAGAATATCTGGAAAGATCACAAGCACATTTCAAGAATTTGGACCTACCAGTTAATTTAATATTAACATAGATTTTATTTCCCTTTACTCACGAAGTCTACTTAGTGCTTATCAAAATGATGGAGGAAGGATGTTAGACTTGACAGCTTCAGAAACCATATGAGACCCAAAGACTTGAGCCTGCCATGAAGTTGTGAGGCCTCACCTGGTCCTTTTCATCTTGCTTCAACCTGTGCACTGCACTCAAGTTCTGTCCACAGAGCTTACTGCTTTTATACAATTCCTTTCTTATACCTCCTTGAAACAGAAGCCACAAATGGTGCTTATCATTTTCTATGAAATCAAAGATAACAGGACTGGAAATGCCTGAGTTTGTCAGTTCTTTCTTATTGCCCCACATACTTAAGAGTGTGTGTATGATGTTACTGACAAACCTTCACCTACTTCCCCCTGGCCCCAGAGTATTCCAGTGACAGGGGACTTCACCTTAGACATGCTATTCCAGGGCTTAAACGTCCCAACAATTGGAAGGGTCTACCGTGAACCACTCTAGCTGGGATTGTACCTCAAGATTCTCCATCTTATCCAAAGTGGATGTGGATAACAAAGCGATTCCTTTTGCAGGACATTTTTCAAAGTCTACCCTCTCTTGAGTTTTCACACAAATACCGTGCTCTGCCTTTACTCATAAACCGGGTGCAAGAGGCCTCTGGGGATTCCCTTGTCTCCTCTCTTTCCTCTGGTCCCTTCCCAAGTGCTCCACTATTCCTTGGAAGTTGGGGCCCCCATGCTAGATACAGTATTATTAGAGCCAAGGCATTACCAGTACCGAGGAGACTGGAAGGGTTACCAAGGCACTCCTATTGATACGTCGCAGGATGAGTTAACTCATGTCCAGTTGCTGAGATTTTTCATGCCCTTTTCAACCAAAATTCTGCTAATTATTGCCCTCCTGACTAACACTTTGCAACTGTTATTAAACAGCACCTTTCTTCACGCTGCACCAGCTTTTTGCCAGTCATTCTGATTTCTCATCCTGCTCCAGTGAGCACCTCTCACCTTCCCTACACTGCTTTTTCCCGTTGAACTAATAAGTACATTCCCCCTAATTCCTTGTCCAAATTACTGATAAATATATTGAAGAATGGTGGATCCAAGACAGACTCTGAGGGGAACCCATTTAATATATACACCCCTCTGTCAGTGAGCTGAGGATAATGGTTCTGAATATGGTTGGAAAACCTTTGTGTTTTCCTTCATGATACATTCCAACAGGTAGATCCCACGCACCTATAAGGCTTCTAGGAAATGCAGAAGTCGATGTATGCTGTGATGAATAGATGGGTGGCAAATAAGGTTGACCTGGCTAGCTAAGGACCAGTCTGGGAGAACTAGAGACTGTATTGTTTAAGATTAAACACTGCAGAAGTTGGAACTGTCTACAGTTAAAAATGTAACTGTGTTGTATTTTCAGACTACTATGTTACAACTAATGCCTGAATTTTAACGATGCTTTGCACTACTAGTTTGCACGGCACGCTTCCCATAGCGGTTAGTATTGGTCCACAAGAGGAGAGCTCTCTGCTGGTTGCATGAGATTGTTTTACAGTTTCTCTCAAGGATGAGGAAACCATTTAAAAAAACCATAGGACAACAGTACTGGATAATTATGCAGAAGAATTACAGAAGATATCTGGGGAACTAGGACGCTAACAGTAGCTAACCTGCCCACACTTTCAACACTGCCATTGGATTCTCGTGTTTGAAACTGACTACATCCGTTGCGTCGTAACTAACGGCTTTAGCACAGAACGGCTGAAACGATGGCCACTTTACCATGGTGGACTACTGAGGCGTGCACACTGAGGGTGAGCACAGCTGATGGCACCGCGACAGATTTCAGCCTGGGCTCCCAAGGTAGACCTGAAGCAAGTAAGAGTCAGACAGCTCTCTCACAAACGTGTCATTTTAGTCTGAAGTCACTGCACTCCCTTACCAATGCTGTGAAAACAAGAGCTCCTCCTGAGCTTGCTCAAGCCAAAGCACTGAGCGCTGGATGCCACTTGCAGTCATTCCTTAGATACCGAGCACATTATCCCAGTGGAGCTGCAACACTCCCTCCCACTGGAATACCATGGGCACCACTTCTGCTCCTAGAGTCTGCCCAGGACTGTGGCGGGCCACCAGACTGACTCAGACCAAAAGGCTATTTGCTGGAAACAAGCAGCAACTTTTGTAAATCTGCTGTATAAAAAGATAAAAACCCTAGGATCAAAAGAGGAACTAGACAAGAGATTTCAGATGCAAATAAATTTAGTTTTGTAACAATTAAAGATTTTGGGGGGAATTCTAACTGATTTACAACTTTTAACATTCCACTTACTTTTAAAGACTAATCTGTCTAAGTAGACTTAGGAGACTGAACATTTAAAACTTTTTAAAAGGCGTTTGGGAGGCTCAACAATTACAGAGCTATTTAAAATAAGACACTTTTATTCTGTGACTCTTTGGTGGCAGCATTTAGAATAATTTGCCATATTGAAGTTTCCAGATATCTGCTGGGAAAAACAATTACAGAAGATAAAAAGAATAATAATTCTGTATGGATGTTTGAAAGAAGGTGATCTTGTGCTTCACAAGTATATTATTTCTAATTTTTATTTATACTATTTATACTACGTATTTCAAAACTGCTATTACTTAGAGTCTTTTAATAATGATTTAATGTCATATACGCAACTACAGGTAAGCACTGAAGACAGTGTTACTGATACTGAAGGAAAAATGTAATACTCTCAAATAGCTATAATAGCTTAAGATTTTACTTCTTTAAGTTTTGCGTAGTGTATGAGCCCTCTCTTTCAGTGGTTCTGGTAGTTATGTACTTCTGTGAAATGATGCCATTAGTAGAAGTGATTATACCATCAATAGAAATATCTCATTACAAAGTCTAGCTGAAGTCTTTTGTGTGGGTTGTTTGGTTTTTTTTTAAAGGAAAATAAAAAGAAGAGGTAACAACCCAACCTTTCTGGGCTGCTTTATTTTCAAACAACAACAAAAAGTCACACAGTAATTCTGAGATGCTGTAATAAGACAAGTCTACAATGAAACATCACTTACACTAGAACTTCACTAACAGAACTGAATAATATTAATGGGTTGGGTGCAGTTTAACATGCTATAAATAGGAAATAAGATCAGAATCAGCACTGCCACAAGACCTTCTTAAAGGAGAGGAAAGAGTACTTATCAGTGCTGGTTTCTCCACTGCCCATATGTGAAGTTGTGGCCGTATGATCTTTTCTCATCTTATTTTCTATTCCTAGTGTGTACTGTAATTTATTAAGTGCAAATAAGCCATGGGATCATCAACAACAACAACAACGAATCCAAAATATCAACAAGAACAAAAGAAACCACAAAGAAGAAATGTTAATGCTTCACAAGTCAGAGAGGGACAAAGCTTGATGAGCCAATTAAAAGCAAGCTTTCAGTGAATATACAGTACCGTATGAGGGCACTAAGTCTCTGGTATCAATGTCTCCACATATCAACACCTGGCTTCCTAAATGAAGAGTAAAATTATAAAGCTTTCACTTCAATATTTATTACCTCCCTTTGTCTATTTGCTATAGTACCTGATTGCTTACTTACTATGGTCTATATAAAATGTTCTTCCATCCAAATGGATTCTTTCCTCCCAACCAGGCTGGAAGTGGGAAAAAAATAAAATAAAAGAAAAAAAGAAAAAAAAGAAAAAAAAAAAAGAAAAAAAAAAAAGAAAAAGAAAAAAAAAAAGAAAAAAAAGGGGGGGGGGGGAGAGAAAAAAAAAAAGAGAAAAATTACCACTCTCACATAG
>JANIJG010000833.1:11627-34669 GCA_024611175.1 Megaceryle torquata | reverse complement strand
TCTTCTCCTCCCCTCATCTCTCAGCTTGAAGGTTGGGTTCCCACCTGCTTTGGGGCAGGGCCAGGCTCGGTTCTTCAGCCTCCTACGTTGCACAAGTGCCCTCATCGCAGCGTCAGGGCTGGGGCTCTTCTTGGCTTTGTTCACACGCGTGTGTGTCCAGGTCCCTGGAAGGATGGGGAGAGTGCTGGGGACCGCGTTGCTGTGTGGGAGGGTGGCGTGTTTGGTAGGGCAGGGTGGAAGTTCCAAACAAATGATGTTCTGTTTACTCTGTTTCATTCTCCTTCCCTGTTCAGTGGTTGGTTACAACTGCAAGCCAAAATTACTAGCTCTGCTGTAGGCATGAGGGTGCTCTTGGACACTTTGGCTCCAGAGCTTGCAGACATCCTCAGGGGAGTGGGGCACGAGGATCCAGAGTTTGTCTTGTGATTGTCCTTAATTTTCGTGTGTTGCTTCAGACTATAGTTGTATTTTATGGCTTTCTGGCTATACCTCTTCTCTCCACGTAGTCATCCTCAGAAACACTTTCTGGTTTTGATGAGACCGCAGACACTACAGAGTAGATCCAGGGGGACTGGCAGAAACAGGGATTTGTCTGGTACTTCCAAATATTCACAGGCAGCCACCACTTATGGCATAACCTTTGAGGGATGGGGAACACAGAGATGTGGAAAAACAAAGTCTGTATTTAGTGTGTGTCCCTATAACTGGCTGATAATTGGGATGTTTGGGGATGTTGGGGATGCAGACCAGGTAAGTGCTTTGCACCTACCATGACTTGACTTCTCAGCTCGTGCCTGTGAGGAGAGTCTGCTGTCCTGCTCAAGTGGGGAGAGGGTTTTGCTTTGACTGCAAAGTGTGTGTGAACAACTGGCCCAGGGCTGTCCCTCTGTCCCCTCAATTACCCTGTGTGTGAGCAGGTAGGTAGCCAGCCACTTCATCTGGGGTGGCGAAGGTGGTCAGGCATGACTGTGGCTGAGCCCTTGGCTTGCTAAGACCTGAGGCTATGCACGACATCATCTTTATTCATGCAAGGGCTTCCATCTGGGGGGGAAAAGAAACCAAAGTGCCTGAGGGCAGTAGGAGCTTTTGACTTTGTAAGGCATTTTTTGGTCCATAAATGCTGGAAAGTGCTTCGGAAGGTGTGGCTCTCCAGGACATCAGGTCCCAGGGGGATTTACTGCAATTAGGGAGGTGATGGCTCATAAGGCAGATGGTGAAAGCTGTTTGTGGGGTTACTTGTGTTACTATTTCTTCCTTGCAAGCATCTTGAAGAGTTGTACCGGCACCCGTCTGCTCTCCTCATCCTCCAGGAGCTTCCTGTAGGTCATGATCTCCGTGTCCAGGACCAGCCTGATGTTCATGAGCTCCTGGTACTCATGGGCCATATCCTGCTCTGCCTTCTAGAGGGATACATCAGCTCAGAGAATTTGCACTTTGCAGCCTTGACAACCCCTTCCCCATGTTCCTCAGCTTCAGCAATGGCTCCTTCTAGTTTGCATCTCTGCAGGTAGGAGACTTTCATTTATGACTCTTATTTGCATGTGCTTTGAATAGTTCAGGCTCTTGACTGTGCCTCTCTGTATTCATTCACCTGTACTCAGATTTTCAGACTCTACAGATAAACCTCTTAACTCGATTCTCTCTGCCCATCTGAGGCTTTGGGGTGTGTGTTGTCTTCTCTCCACAGGTCTCTGCTAATGGTAGTTTGGTTATTTGTCATGATAGACCATTTTACTCTGTACAGGCAAGTCTTGGAGTTGAGCAGCTGCCGTGTATTTCATGGAAACTGGCTTTATTGCTCCTGTGCTCCAGCAGGGGAGTTTGGGAAAGCCACAACCTGGGAATTGTGATAGACACGTTAATGCCTCTGAGTCATCCATACCTAGGCTTTGGTGTTTTCACGTTCTCCAGTCAACTGAATCGCATGATTCAGCTCAACAATCTCATTCTTTGTGTGATGCAAGTTGTTGTGGTGTTTGCCAGTGGTTTCCATCGGTTCCTCATGCTGAGCAGAGAGAAAACACAAAGAAAATAAATACCAGAGTGAGGAGATGAGTCAGTAATTAAACCTACTGTGTGATACTGGGGCCACACTCCTGGATCTTGATCTTTAAGGCAAAAGCCTTTGTCAGTGGGGGGCACGAATGACTCATGTACACGGTAGCAGCTCTGGTGTGAGGATGTGGACAGAGGATGTATCACACATAGGGGAAAAAAAACATCAGGTAGCCAAGATAGCAGACCTTTAAAAATGTCTCCTCAACTGAAATGAGTAAATCTGAAGTAGCAGAAGGGTAACATAACTGCTTTTGTGAGTGTCCATCATGACTCACCTTGCTGTAGTACCAGGACTCTGCATCAGCCTGGCTTCCTTTGGCAATGTCATCATCAGCTTTGACATCAACCATGTCCAGGCTTCAGCTGTTGTCCATTTGCACGATAACAGAGGTGTCTGAAATGGAAGCTTTGAGCTGAGTGATGGCCAAGGCAGCAGCAAGTTATCCATTGCCTGCACTGGCTGTGTTTTCTCTGTGGGTCTCCATGGTGTGGAGGTGGAGGTGCTGTCTGCTCCGCGTGCCTTGGCTTTTCAGCACACACCTATCCCTGAGTTACAGGCTACGTTTCTAATTTGAGTGGGAAGCAATCCCTGGTCCCATAAAACCTGCATTTACAAATCTCCCTTTTTTTTTTTTTTTTTTGGTAGTAAGAATGGAAGAGAGAAACAGAACCAATCTTTTGATGCTTGCAGGGCACAGGGAGCAAGGCAAAGAGCATTGCTTTGGTCTACGTGTGGACAGAGAAGAATCTGAGTTCAACTCTTGGGAATATTCTAGAGATCCAAACACCGAGGCTGATTTGGTTTGGTATTACATTAACCTTTAGTCAGAGTAGCTCCTTTTGTTGCACTAATTCTATAATTTACTCCTTCTATTCTTCTGTTTTACCTCTCTAATTTTGTTGGCCTCAAGAATAATCTTTTAATTCCCTCAGGACTGGAGGTGGACCCATGCAGGCTGATTTCTTGGCAATAGGGCTCTGCTGGTCTGTAACTACAAACAGAAAATGGGTGCAGCAAAGAGGGTGTGAGAACAGGAGAAAGCAGCAAAATATTTTCCAGCTTTGACCTTTGCACCAGCTGGGAAAAGAAAAAAAAGGCAAAGGTTGAACAGATGGAGGTGATCTGTCAAGCTACCCTTGTGCTCCCCTCCTCCTCCTTGTGCTGATGTGTCCTCCATGGGGAATAGTGTAAAGGAGAACCAGTCTTGGTCATTCCTTTCTAGTGAAATTGTTTGGTAAATCCCTGTGAACGTGAGTTTGGACTGTGCATATATTTTAACTTTTCAGCAAAGGAGGAGGGTTCAGAGTGACACAGACATGGGAAATGCAGTAAAGTCTCTCCCAGGAAATGAAATTGGTGATTTTTCAACACCATCCTTGGTGAAATATTGAAAGGGTGGTGGGCCATGGGTGGGAACCTTCTGAATTCTTCTGCCTCCAGGGGGGGACAGCCCTGAAAAATCTCAGCCTTTTTATTTTCTTTATGTGATTTTCTTTTTTTTTTCTTGGCATTCACCGTGGCCTGAGAACATATTCTGCTCCATGAAGAGGATCAGGGAGCAGTTCATGCACGCAAGCCTGAAAGCTGTCCTGCCTTATTTAGCCACACAACATTTTAAGGTAAAGCTGTGTGGGAATTGTATGTGCTAAGCACTTTTTGGGACTCAGCCTAAAAGGAGTTCCAAGTGCTCAGCGTTTTTCATGATTGGGCCCTGGATGCTGGAGAACAGCTGCTACATGTGATAGTTGGCATCTTCTGTGAGATGGAAGTCGTCACGTTGGCTTCTTTTCTCATTTTTTTCTCTCTTGGGTTTTTAATTACAGACCTGAGCAGAGCTCAGTACTGCCAGCTTGTCTGAGCCAGCCTGGCTTCGATCTGCTGACAGAACAGAAACTACAGCTCAGGAGCATCTTGCTGCCCTGGGATCCTCATTTAACACTTGGCCTGATGGCTCTGTTGGCCGCCTCAGACAGGGCATGGAGATAAATCCCCAAAGTTTACTCTGCATAAGCTGCAGGTCTGGAAGGAGGCTTTCCAGAAGTTCATCTCTGAGGTGTCGGATCCATCTCTTCTGCCTCTAAAACACCTTTTGGAGTGCTGCTGCCAGTGCAGATGTCTTCAGCCAACTGCCTTTCAAATAGGTTTCTGTCCCTCGGAGGGAGGTGTACCTGGGAAACAAATTGTTTGACCCAGAAGTGGGGGGGTTTTGTCCTTTGGCTGGCTCGGATGGAGGTGTTTACGGCCAGGTGAAACCAGCCTCACCTTCTGGTCTTGCTCCATTGGCTGTGCAACTTGGAAAACCTCCCAAAGCACTTGGCTATTTTTGCTCCATGAACCCTGTCTCCAGTACAGTTAATGCTCCCCCTCCTCTCTGGGACTGAGAAGGGGAGGAGGAGGAGATGGGAAGGGTCTGAGTGACAGCAAGTGCCTATGGCAAACATTCTAAACCTTATTCTAAAATTGCCACTTTTAGGTGGATTTTGTAATGGCACAGAAACCCCACATTGCTCATGGTAAGGTCAATTGCAGTTTATTGAAGAAATTTCATAGAACTTGTACGGTTCAATGGGAACAGAAATGAGCTGGTTACATTTTGGCACATAATTCTTCAATCCTTTTCCATAAAAAGGGAAGAGGGGGAAAAAGAAGAAGAAGCGGGGAGGGGGGGAGATGACACAGACACAAAGGCATTAAACCAGGCTGAGAACCAGAGATGTTTTCCCAGGTTCTGTAAAGTTTCTGTTCCCAAAACAGAATATCTCCCCTATGAAGAAAGACTGAGAGAACTGGGGCTGTTTAGTCTTGAGAGGAGAAGACTGAAAGGATCTGATTAATGTCTATAAATATCTGAGGGGTGGGGGTCAAGTGGAAGGGGCCAATCTCTTTTCTGTAGTGCCCAGCAATAGGACAAGGAATAATGGATATAAATGAGCATAGAAGGTTCCACCTCAGCACCAGGAGAAACTTCTTCCCTGGGAGAGGGACAGAGCCTGGCCCAGGCTGCCCAGAGAGGTTGTGGGGTCTCCTGCTCTGGAGACTTTCAAAGCTCACCTGGAATTGTTCCTGTGTGGGCTGCCCTGGGTGCCCCTGCTCTGGCCAGGGGTTGGAGCTGATATCTCTTGAGGTCTCTTCCAACCCCCAATATTCTATGAAAACCTCCTGCTCCTCCCTGCCCCCCACCCTGTATTTTTAACCTTTGTCTCTACTTTAAGCTCACTCTGGCTGGTGGAAAGGAGAATGGTTTGCTGCCAAGAAGGTCTAGCAGCCTTTAGGTTCTGTGGTCTTTTGGCTTAAAGAGCAATGGCCTCATTCTCAGTTCTTGAAGCCTTTGGGGAGAGCAAGGCGAGCATTGGGGAGCAGGCTGGATTGGAAGGGAACACAAGAAACTGTGGTCTCCACACGCCCTCCTGGTTTCTGCCATAAGCAGGTGAAGGGACACGTTCTGCTCTCTCATACGCTGGTGTAAGCCCTGCCTCTGTGCTGGGTCTGCACCAGGGCACTGGAGCAAAAAGGAGCCCTGGGAAGCTGCAGGCTGAGCTCTGACAATGACAAAAATTAGTGGGAAAGCTCGTTATTCATTGACAAGCATCACTGTGCTTCTGGTCAGCTGGGTGAAGCTTTATACTGAGGAATTAATAGGATTTGGAGAGGCATCTTTCCCAAGCCAGTAAGCAGCCCTAGGAATGTGTTTTCCCCAATGGGATGGTGATAAGCACGGCTCTCTGGATGGTGCTAACAGGCATTGTGCTGGCAGCAGAAGGTGGTGCTCTGGGTGAGCTGGATGTCACCGTGACTCAGCTCCAACAGCTCTTCTTGGTGGTGCTTTTGGATACAAACCCCATGCTGGAGCTGCTTCCTATTATCTGGAGTAGTGTGAAACTAGAGGTTGAAATCCTTTCACACTACTCCAGATAATCTCACCCTCTGCCTGTGGTTTCCCATCACAGCCATAAGTCTCATGGCTTTTCTTGGGGAGTCTACCACTGCCTCTATTTCACCCTTCTCATTCAGAGAAAAGCTGTATCAGGCTCTTTGGACTCCCCAGTCCTGCAGCACTGCAAACCCCAAAGGATACTCCCGTTTTGTGCTGATAACTGCTGCCCACACAGCTCCTTTCAATGTCTTATCCTCATTTCCAGGCACATTTAAGGAATAACTCAATGAATACTCAACTTATTGCTCATGAGCCAGATTACTTACAAATATTCACTGTGCCAACACCTTCTCCAGCCAGCCTGGAAGAAAAAGAGGACAGAGAAGTAAGGGTTTATTATTTAGGATAATTTCAAGCAACAGTTTGGCACCAGGGGCACTGGGTGACAGAATGGTCTGGGGTGTTGAGGTCTGATGATGTGCCTAATAGGAGTTAAAATAACAGTTGTGTGGGATGGAGGGGGGGGCTTCTCTGCAAGTTTTTGTGGCCCTTCCCTCCCTTGTTGCAAGGGAAATGGGAAATATCTCTCTGGGTTTGAGTGTAAGACAAGAGGAAGTGGCCTCAAGTTGTGAAGGTTTAGGTTGGGCATTAGGAAAAACTTCTTCACTAAAAGGGTTGTTAAGCAGTG
Organism: Megaceryle torquata; assembly: GCA_024611175.1. Classification (NCBI taxonomy): domain Eukaryota; kingdom Metazoa; phylum Chordata; class Aves; order Coraciiformes; family Cerylidae; genus Megaceryle; species Megaceryle torquata. The sequence goes on along the minus strand of JANIJG010000833.1, from coordinate 28,048 downwards.
GAACAGGCTGCCCAGAGCATTGGTGGAGTCACTGTCCCTGAAGGCATTTAAAAGAGATAAAGATGAGGTCCTCAGGGACATGATTTAGTGGTGGGCTTGGCAGTTCTGGGTTAATGGTTGGACTCAACGATCTTGAAGGTCTTTTATAACCAAAATGATTCTATGATTTGGTTTGCAGGGGGAGCCACCCACCTGATTTCTTCACCCTCCAGCAGCTTCCTGTAGGTCGCAATCTCAATGTCCAGGGCCATCTTGATGTTCATGAGCTCCTGGTACTCACGCAGCTGCTGGGCCAGGTCTGCCCTGGCTTTCTGCAGAGCATCTTCCAGGCCAGCCAGATTGGCCCTGGCATCCTTGACAGTCACCTCTCCACGCTGCCCAGTATCTGTGATGGCCGTCTGCAAACTGGCACACTGCAAGAGGTGGAAATAGGTCTGGTGACTTCTCAGTGGGAGTCAATTTCCAAGCATCCTTGCAAGGGAACAGCAAGGCTGGGGAGATGGAAGTGCTGCTGTGTTTGGAGGGGTCCTGTGCACCTGTTTCTTTACAGTATCAATTTCTTAGTGGAGCTGCTGGATCATGTCATTCATCTCTGAGATCTCCATCTTCGTGTTGTGGAGGTCTTTCCCGTGCTGGTCAGCTGTGAGTTGCAGCTCCTCAAACTGAGATGGGCAGGGAGATGAGACACCAGAGCACAGTCAGACATGGGTAGGAGCTTGGGTCATTGGTAGAGACTGACCCTGCTTTGATCCTCTCTTGACCAGATCTTCTGGCTCTTTTTGTGCTCCATCCAAGATCTTCCTCATGGGCTTTTGTGTATCTCCTTATGGCCCCTCTGTCTCCTTATGCTCCTTCCATCTCTTGTCAAATTGACACTTTCACATGTCAAAGAAACTAAATTAAATCCTACTCCAATAGACTTGATTTTACACCCCTCTCCCCTGGTAAATTCTCACATCCTCACCTTGCTCTGGTACCAAGACTCAGCCTCTGCCTGTCTCTGGTTGGCGATGTCCTCGTACTGCGCTTTGACCTCTGCAATGATGCTGTTCAGGTCCAGGTTTCGGGTGTTGTCCATGGTGAGAACAACAGAGGTGTCAGAGATCTGTGACTGCATCTGAGACAGCTCCTGTAAGGCAAACAAATTCATTCTCTGGCCCAAATGTTTCACTGTTGTGCTTGTCCCAGAGATGAGGGTAGAGAGGAACTACAGCTCCAAACAGCTCCCTCAGGCTGGTTCAGTCCTGTTGGTACCAGGAAAAACAGGAAGTAGCAGAATTGGGAGACTCTTACTGCTTCATAGAGAGCTTGCAGGAAGGAAATCTCATCTGTCAATGAATCCACCCTGTTCCCCAGGTCCATCTTGTTCACACAGGCAGCATCTGCATCCTGGAACCACGACAACAGAGACAGTGAACCAAACCTTGCCTATCTGCATCCTTGTACAAAGACCACTTGTCATTAATATGAACATTTGGAAAAAAAACCAACCCCACAACTGAGGACTTTCTTTACCTCTGTGCATTTAAACTGATCCAAGAGTGAACTGGTTCCTTTCCTCCACCTTTTTTGGGAAGGAGGGAGGGATTATGTCTGTAGATAGATCTAAGCAAGTTTTGGTATGTCAGAAGCCACTGAGTTTCCTTCTTTTGTTGGTATTTTGCTTTTTTTTTTTTTTTTGCCAGTGCACTGAATACTTAGGACAATGCTTGAAATAGCAGCTTCTTCTTGTGTCTCCTGCAGGTGGATACAGAAAGGTTGCAGAGGTGGCAGAGCATCTAGCAGAGTGACTACAAGATGACCCAGATCTGATCTGGTACCTGGTGGACCAGGAATCACCTGAGTTTTGGATGAGAGCCCTGAAACAAGAAGGAACTATTGCTAAGGTCAGTCCAATGGCCAAGGTCTGACGCACTGGCACAACTGGGTGTTTGTGCTTCAAGGAAGGATGACTACCCAGTTGCTAAGTGCTTTGCCCAGCTTGGCATTGCCGGATAAAAAGGGTTATTTGCATTCAAATGCATTTTGCCTTGTCCCTTCCTTGTTGGTGGTGCCTCACCTTCTTGAGCAAAACAAAGTCATTCTCTGCAGTCCTGCGCTTGTTGATCTCCTCTTCCTACCTGCTGGAAAGAGGTAAATGAAATGAGCATCCCTTTACAGCACCCCTACAGCAACCCACCCCACTCACCATGCGTGGGTGGATATCTCTCCTCCATGCATTCATTGTAGGGTGCTTGTGAAGAGACTAAAGAGTCTGTTCCAGAGGTGTTTGCCACCGATGTTTAGATCTTTGGAGGAAATAGCCAAAATATCTACCTACCAATGCTGCATCCTCGCTGTGTCAGTGCGTAGATGATGTGCAGCGTGATTAGATATATAGATCTCACTCACTATGATAGAAAGACAGCACCTGTGGGCTAGGTGGTGGGAGGAGACCACGTAAGAAAGCAGCAGGCCTTCATTAAAGGCACGTTTTATCCTCCCAGAAGCTTTTGCCGTGAATGGGAGCCTTGTACTCTCTCCATTTTCTCAAGCCGGGAGGGCTGGGTGGAGCCGAAGGTGAGTTCATCGGCACCACGCCTGGGTTAGTCAGAAGAGCCGGGATCTCTGACGCCAGCTCCTGCAGTGGCTTTGGGAGGGCTGGGGATGTCCAGGGAGGAGGGGTTGATGGCCTGGGCAAGGAAAGCCAAGGTCTGGATCTAAGTCCCACTCTTGGGAAGGGATAAAACCAGGAATAGCCATGGACTGATGCCCAGCTCAAATGAAATGATTAAATGGTGGAGATGAAAGGCAAGAGTTCAAAGGAAGGAGTCCGTGCAGCTAATAAAATGTTTGCCTTTTATGACCCTTTTATGGGGGAAGATTTCTTCACATCGAGTACATCCAGCCCTTAAAGTCATTTCCATTAAGCAAAGTCCCAGCCTGTATATAGACTTGTGGGTCTCTCAGCTCTTAGCCACGTAGAAGAGGAAAAGTAACTTGGCATCTGTCTAACTTCTAATTGCCGTATGGATTAGTGTTTGATTCAGAAGAGCAAAGCATTAGGAAGAATCCTTTGGGATCCACAAAATTTAAAATAAATAAAGGTAAGGAGAACAAATTCCTAGGAAACGGGGACAGAAGCAGCGAGGTCCTTTTGCTGAGTGTAGGCACTGCTGCCACAAGGGAAGATGATGGTCCCTGCCCAACAAAGTGTATGATGTAATTGAGCTTTTGCCCAAAGATTCTCCAACCTGGAGCCAGAAGGATTATTTGCCATTTTATGTCAGATGCAGGCAGAGTATGAAAGTCTGAACCTCTTCTGTGATGTGACCATTGGTCATCAAAGGATTTCCCTTCTGAAGTCACAGCATGCCCAAGGGTCTTTTCTCAGCTGAGCAATCTCTGTTGCTGCTCTGGGCTGTGCTAATGTTAGAGATCGCTTTTCCAAGTTTTAAAATTGCCTTCACCATGGACCTGCGCCAAGAACAGCAGAGGACACTCTGCCCCAAGTTGTGCTTACAGCTGGGATTTGTCCCATGTCAGCCCCCTGGAATTTGGCTAAGCTATGTTCATTGGGGTTTCTTCTGTAGCTGATGTAGAAGAATATTTACCTCTGGAGTGTCATTTGTCCCATCCTGAAATTAATTCAGGAAATCTGGGTGGCTGATTTGTAGCAGACCCTGAGGTCTCACGTGGCCAAATTAGATTATTTTTCTCTGTCAGATGTTTTTTTTTCTGTAGGTACAGAGAGAACTATAAAAAAAAAAAAAAAAAAAAAAAAAAAAGCCTCAGAGAAGAGGGGGGATGAGTATTTCTTTTCCCCAAGAAAGGAATTTTTTTTCCGGTGCTACTTTTGGGCTAGAGGCACTGTTGGTAAAGGTGGCAGAAAGTGTCAGACACATGATCTCCCCAGAAAGTGAGAGCAGAGGGGTTTGGGCAGAAAGCACGTGTCCTTGATTTGAGTTGCAGCCTCACCTGGCTCTCATCTCTTGTTTTTCTGGTTCCAGACTGACAATTTAAGCTCCTTACGTATTAAGCAGTGTATCCCTCGTGGGCATGGCAACAGACGGGAACGCTTGCGAGATGTTTTTCCAAAGCTCAACAAGTGGATGAGAGAGGGAATCTCACACCTCCTCCTGACAGCCCAAAGAGTTAACGAGCTGAGCTGAAACCCTTGCCCAAGATTTCAGTGACTTTCTGTGGGATGGAAGATAAATCCTGGCTTTGAGGAGCAGTAAAAGTATCCAATGCATTGATATTAAGGGACATTATAATAATTTAAAAAAACCAAACAAACCAACCCAAACAAAACTTAAGCAAAGATTTAAAATCTTTCTTTTTAGACAGTTCTTCTCTCCTGGAAAGGAACCCACATCAGGAAGAAACGTGCATGTTCACAGTGCTCAATAGTCGTGTTAAGATTCAGGTTTCATCCTGGTCTATACAGAAATGACAACCCGGGACCCCTGTGGGTGTCTGATGATCTGAGGATTTTGCAATGTTTAAAAAGTTCACCAGTCCCTGCAAAAAACCCCTGTGTATGTCTGGCAATGGGTAAAGTGCAGCTCAATTGAGGTCCTTCCTGAGGTCTCTCAGTTTTGGGTTTGCCTTGGGTCTTTTAACTCATCCAGGAAGAAGATAGAGTGAAGAAAAACTGGACAGTTTTTTTTTTTTCCTCTGGGTGTGTTGCTTACCCAGTCTTGAGGTCTTCCACAGCATCCTGCATAGCCTTCAGCTCTGAGCTGAGCTGCACCCTGTCCCCTCTTAGAGCCTCCAGCTGTCTCCTCAGGTTGCTGATGTATGTGTCAAACATGGGTTCAAGGCTATTTTTCACAATATTATAGTCTTTCAAGAGACTCTATTTGGTCTCCAATACTTTTTGTTGCTCCAGGAACCACACCTGAAATCCACCAGAACAATTTAGATCATTTGGCATCAGCAGCTCAAAACCTGCCTCGCTTTTCATGAGATGGGGCCTTTAATGTGAAGGGTGTTTTTGTTTTGGTTTTTTAATGTAATTTAAAGTGGGCTTTAGACAGGAATGTCATCAGAAGGTCATTGGTGGGAAGATTTAGGAACTAAGAGCAATACTCAGATGCAAAGAAACCTGGAAAAATAATTTGCACCATATCCTGACTGTCTATAGAGCTCTGACAAAATGAGCTGTGTAGACAGTCTGGGTATGGAGGTACCAAGATGAACAAAATCCTTAGCTCTGTCCATGAAGGATCTGGAAGTTTAATTTATAATGTTGAGAGCGATCCTGATCCTACTCTGCAGACAATGACAAATGAAGTGGAACATGTCTTACCTTGTTGATGAAGGAGGCAAATTTGTTGTTGAGGGACTTGATCTGTTCCTTCTCCTCTTGCTGCACTCTCTGCATGTTGGGGTCAATATCCAAGCTGAGAGGTACCAAGAGGTGTTGGTTGACTATGACCTCTTGAATGCCTCCAGGGCCACAGCCTCCTCCCAACCCAAACCCAGCTCCACCAACTCCGTATACCAGCCCACCATCCCCTGACCCTGGTCTAGCAGAACAATACCTGCTGCTCATGGGAATCCTCTTGCTTGCCCCTAGATTGTGAAGACTCCTGCTGCCCAAACCACTGCTGATCTGTCTCACACGTCCACCACTGCCGCGGGACGTGGACATGGAGCTGAAGCTGCTTCAGTTAACGGGCATAGCAGCGGAAGCAGCAGTGAAACAGGGAGTCCTCCTGACCTAATGCTGATTGACTTCTGTTCAATCGTTCACCACTGGTGAGAGCAGAAGACAATGAATGAGGTGAGATGGCAGATGAGTAGAAACCTTTGGGAGTTTGGATCAGGAATCCCCTCTGCCTTTTATCCTTTTGGAGACCTGGGCTTGTCCGCAGAGGACCGTGGCTTGGTTGATTGAGCTCATGGGTTTGGTATGCTGGCACGTGGCCACCTCTCCCAACCCGTTAATCACCAGACTAATGCGATGGGTTGGCAACCTTCAGGCGCATAAAACCAAACAGATTTCTAACCTGTATTTTTCAGGGATTACTGGAAAAAAAAAAAGTTAACATTTACATCCAGAAATTCCCTTCAGACTTGCTTTTAACTTGGTTAATGGTGTTAGTGCCTGTTCAGTTTAAGGCTGATGGAACTGAAGCTGCCACAAGAGGGAATCTGGAGATGTAGAATGTTGGTGTTGATGCCAGTTTGATGTGCTCTGCTAAAGAAAAAAACTGACTGCTCCCCACTTGTAAGCCATCTTGGGGTAGGAGCAACCTGTCCTGATCTAAGCAAGAAGTTCGCTGTCCTGGTCTGTGCTCCTCGTCTTTGCGGGCAGCGCTTCATCTGCACACAGGTACTTGTGGTAAAGGTGGTCATTTGAGAGGCACTTGTGCCCTTCTGTTGGCTACAAAGGGAGCCTGGATGCCTTGTTTAGCCAGTTGCTAAATGATGAGATAGCTAAAAGTACATGGTCCCCCAGGGAGGAAACATCCTGCCTTGGAAAAGTCCAGGTCATCAGATGGCTCTTTCATGCTGGACAGTGTTTAAATAAACCACATACTAGTTCTGCTGGTGTTAGTGGAAATATGGTCCAGAGAAAGATGGGCAGGTGCTGAAGAGGACGAGCAGTTTCCTCTCCAGTAGCGTGTTACTGTGCTTAGTTCTTGAGGATTAATGAAAAGCTGGGGTTTATTATCTCGCCTTCTCTTTAGGGTAGGAGTCAGCACGCGCTTAATGTGCGTCACGTTTACCTCTCCTGCTTTAGTCACTTGGCCAGGTTGTGTCAGAGACTGAACCAGAGCACGATCTGCTCTGGCGATCTCAATGCTGCTGCTTTTTTTTTTTTTTTTTTTAATAGGAGTTTTCATGCTTTTCTAGTTTATCTCTCGTTACTACAGCTCAGGAGGTCAGAGGAAGGGAACTAAACCTTCCCTATCCTCAAGGTCTTTGACTATCTCACAACCTATGTCTGGGGACATTATTCTTCTCAAAGAGGGTTTGGGGGGGTTAGTGGGTCTAATTTCTAATTATGGTCATGGCAACGTTGGTGTTTTATGAGCCCCTGCAGCTAACGCACGTACGGAGCCGTGTGAGCTGAAATACTCGCTTTCTTGGGAAAATCTAGATTTATATCCCTACATGACTCATCACATAAAACCCTGAAAGATTAAAGGGGTTTGGGCATGAAAATGCTGAGATGTAGAAATTAAGATAGAAGGATGCTCTCTCTGCTAGGGAGGGTGGATATTTTCCTATCTTGTGGAAGATACTGATGCTAAAACCCCTTGCTCTCACAAATGGGAATGGAACTTCCAACTGCTCTATTTCTGTTGGATGCGAGAGGTGTCTGTGGATTTGCAGTGAGTGAAGAGGAAGGAGAGGTCTCAACTCCTTTTTCCACTCTACACTGCTTTGTCAACCACTCTTTTCCCCGAGGTCTTATAGAGTAATTGGTACTAAAAGGAGGATGCAACAGAATTAATTCCACATGCCTTTTATTAGACAAACACTGGGGAATGAGAATTTCAGGGAGTTAAAGAAGAAACAGGAGCATGTTGTGCTTTATATAAATAAGGACAGACAGCTTTGACTTCCACACCTTTTGCAAGTAACAGGCTGAGGGCTGCACACAATACAGAGGAGACATGGCACACGCTCGCTAACAGTGCTGGTGTCTGACTTTAGTAGCATTTCTTGGTCGAAGAGGTGGTGGAGACATATTTTGCACTGCAGCTGCTTCCACCAACCATGCATGACCCGGCTGTGCCTTGTTCGCTGCCAGAGCTGAAGCCCATTCCTCCAGCACAGATCCCACCTCCAACAGCACTGCTGCCTCCAAAGCTGAGACAGTTCCCACTTCCATATCCCATTCCTACGGCAGTTCTGGTCACGGCTGCAAGAGAAAACATCCTCTTTAGAGGCATCCCCAAAGAGTGGGCTCTGAGTGGCAGGGAAACAAATACAAGAGGTGCCAAACTATCACTGCAAGTTACTTACAGATATTCACTGCACTGGCACCTTCTCCAGAGAGCCTGTTGGGGAGAAAAGTGAACCAGTAAGAATTCAAGGGGAACTGGTGAACAAGAGCTGATTGAAAAGGCAGGAGATTTTCCCTGGAATGTTTTTGGTGGAAGTTGGAAAGTTTGTGTGAAAGTCTTCCAAGAAGCTCATCTTGCCATGGACCATCACTTGCCTTTAAACAGGCTTCAGGTCTTCTGAATGTGGGAATTTTAAGCCTGATAAGGGTCTGTGACTCCATTGCACCTCTGAAAATTGGGATGTAAAATTGCACCCACCTGCTCTCCTCGCCCTCCAGCAGCTTCCTGTAGGTGGCAATCTCGATGTCCAGGGCCAGCTTGACATTCATGAGCTCCTGGTACTCGCGGAGCTGCCGGGCCAGGTCTGTCTTAGCTTTCTGCAGAGCTGTCTCCAGTTCAGCCAGTTTGGCCCTGGCATCCTTGAGGGCCAGCTCCCCACGCTGCTCAGCATCCGCAATGGCTGTCTGCAAACTGGTGCACTGTAGATGAAAGGAGTGGTTGCATTCTTTATCTGGAGCACAGACCAGTTCTGCATACCCTGAGGTCTGGTCTAGATGCAGACGACTTTTGGTTAACATCTAGAAGTGTGATCTTAACAGTCATTGAATTGATCCGTGTTCTGATGCAGGTCACAACTTGGATTTAATCTAACTCCACACCTCATAATATCGCCTTAGGTTTACTAATACTGTATTAATTTACTCTTAGTGATACAGCTCACTGAGATAAATGCTATCACATTCATTCCTGATCCAGCAGAACTCACTGAGATGCATTTATTTTTATTCCCTGGAGCTGGCTGGATAACCAAGAGGTTAGACCACAGCAAGAGTTAACACATTTACTCTGCTTTTTACCTGTTTCTTCACGCTGTCGACTTCAGACCGCAGCCGCTGGACGTGGCGGTTGAGCTCGGAGATCTCCTGCTTGGTGTTACGGAGGTCGTCCCCGTGCCTGCCTGCCGTAGCCTGCAGCTCTTCGTACTGCCACAGAGAGAGGAACAAACAGGTGAAATATTTTGGGTTTAGAGCCAAGAAGAATGTGGGCATGTGGGTGTTTCCACTCAGAAGTGTACACATGTGTTGTCCATCCCAACTCAGCACTTCTAGACTGTATAGAACTATTAAATCTAAAGACAATCAGTCCTGTGTTGTAAAAATCACAGTGAGACCCACCTCCCCTTGAGGATTTGGGGGAGGGAGTGTGGTATACCCACTGCAGAAGCCTCCTAGGCGCTCACCCTGGACTGGTACCAAGACTCAGCCTCCGCCCTGCTCCGGTTGGCAATGTCCTCGTACTGTGCTTTGACCTCTGCAATGATGCTGTCCATGTCCAGGCTGCGGTTGTTGTCCATGGTCAGGATGACAGAGGTGTCAGAGATCTGGGTCTGCATCTGCGACAGTTCCTGCAATAGCAGCAGGTATTTGGGTGAGTCTCAAGCATGAGACACAAATGTTTCTCAGAGAGAGGAACCCCCTCGAAGTTAGAGGGTGGACAAAGTGGTTTTTTCCAAGACAATTTAAGGTGGGGTTAAGACAGACAGTGAAATGGGAAAAGCATTGAATGATTTACTGCAACAGAGTGTAAAATAATCAGTCCTGAGCCTCTGAAGTGGGAAAGGAAGGCAAGGACATTGGAAACTGGGAGAAGGATGGAATTGCTGGTGCTTACAGCTTCATAGAGGGCTCTGAGGAAATTGATCTCCTCCATGAGGGAGTCCAGATTGGCCTGCAGCTCTGCCTTGTTCATGTAGGCAGCATCCACCTCCTAGAAGAGGAGACACATCACAAAAATCAAGTGCTTTTCAGAGAAGCAAGGGGAAATCTGGAGAAGGTGTTTTATGCTCTGCTGGTGCAGGGCTGGGAAGCACAGCATATGTGCACCCACCTTCTTCAGGGTCACAAATTCATTCTCTACAGCTGTGTGCTTGTTGATCTCCTCTTCATATCTGCAGAATGGAAGTGGAGGGTTGGTCCAGGCTTGTACAAAAGTTATTTCATATTTTCAGGGCAAGCCTCTATTTTATTTTATTTTTTTTAATTTGTTTTTTGTATGTACATTTTTGTACCTTGGTCTCTTAGCCCTATAAACTTCTGCCTGTGACTTTCAGCCATGGGGAAGTGAGGCTAAATATTTCTCATACCAAACTCAACCCGGGCCATACTCAGAAGATTAATTATACCAGCAAAAAAACCCCTTCTTCCCCTGTGTGATTGCACCGACGCAACAGAGCTGTCATCTGTCACAGCCCACCTTGCTTTCCAGGCAGACCATAAGTGGATAAACTTACTTGTTCTTGAAGTCCTCAGCAAGGCTTTGCACCTTGGTCAGCTCCACTCCCAAGTTCTCCTTGTCTGTCAGCAAGCAGTTCAGCTGTCTCCTGAGGTTGTTGATATAGGTCTCAAAGAGGGGCTCAATGTTATTTCTGACTGTCTTATTCCCCTGTTCTTGCAGAAGGGCCCACTTGGTCTCCAGGACCTTGTTTTGTTGTTCAAGGAATCGGACCTGGATAGAAAAAGGAGATGTTTTAGAAAAAGTGATTTTTAGGGTGGTTTTCCTTAGAGAGGGAAGGTACAGTCCCGTAGGGATTTTTTGCTGACAGTTTATACAAGCAAGCAAACATTGCACATCTGGTGTTAACATTCCCAATCTCTTTGCAGACGCTGCTTCCTTACATCCTATATCACCAGCCTGCCCCTGTTGGCTGGTCTTGCCTCGGCACTGACATGAAGGATGAATTGTCTGAGAGCTGGAACCTCTCAGGTTTTAGTCCCAGGCTGCTGACATCAGACACAGCAGTAGAGGAGCACCAAAAATGCTGATAAAGATACCTTGTTTGTGCTTCCCTGCTGAAGAATCAATACAGCATAACCAAGAAACATGTCTCACCTTGTCGATGAAGGAGGCAAACTTATTGTTGAGGGTTTGAATCTGATCCTTCTCATCCTTACGGATACTCTGGATGTTGGGGTCAATCTCCAGGTTGAGAGGTTTCAGAAGGCTTTGGTTGACAGAGACTTCATAGATGCCTCCAGCTGGGACAGCAGGGAATCCAGGGCCACCCATGCCGCTGCTGAACCCAAAGGGACCACCAACCGTACCACCAAAACCACAGGAGATCCCAGTGCCAACACCAAAACCTGCAGGTCCATAAAAGCCACCACCTCTTCCAGCTACAGAGATCCTCTTGCATCCACCAAGACTGTAGAGGCTCCTGCTTCCAAAACCTCCAGGAAATCTTCCATACCCAGGGGCGGTACCGCAGCTTCCACCTTGGGATGCAGAACGTAAGCAGAAGCTGGTGCTGGTGGCATTTGGAATAAAGGCAGAAGCAGCGCTGAACCCAGTTTTGCTCTGGTTCATTGCAGCACACTGGCGAGACATGGCAGCTGATGTGAGCAGGGTGAGATAGGGAGGAAGAATAAAGCAGCAAGGAAGCAGATGAAGGCAGGAAGATGAAGCTGTGGTCCCCCAGGCTGAAATGGGCCCTTTTATACCCATACAACTGGGGATGGGTCTGGCGTGGTGCTCATCTTACTGATTAACTGGTCTCGGCACACCCAGCAGCAAAGCGGACGGTGAGTTCACCGTGAGCACAGGCACTCACAAAGTGCAGGAGTTGCATTTTTTGGTGACAGTCATGATCTGGCTGTCGAAATATCTGAGAAAACACTAAATACTGTCTGCTCAACCCTCGTTCGCAGCCATCCCTTTCCTGCTCCCTCCTTTCACCTCTGTAGTAGATGGTTCCCCATGTTGGGCAAGTGCTCACTCATCAATATCTCAAGGATGAATCAATCCCTCTGTTGCGTAAAGGCTCCTTATTTCACGGTGCAGTGGTCCGAGGTCTGAGAAATCTGTTATTGTGGGTCTGTGTTTTCCTGCTGCTGTGGTTTTGAGTAAACCCCAGCGGGGCTTCAGCACCTCAGGCCCTGACTTGTTGCAAATTCTGGACTCTTATTCTCATGCCCAAACAAGAACCATTCAAACCAGACCTGATACAGAAGGGAGAAGGAGGTGATGGAGGGAAAGCCAGCATGGGGATGGTGCATTACTGGAAGTCTTGGACCATCAGCTATCGAAAAGCAGCTGGGAGAGGGAAGGACACAGAAGGTAATGTTATGAATGGTATTTTCAGACCTTTTTTCTGTGAAAAGTGTCTATGCTTCATCCTGATTCACACTGACAACAAATGAAATACCAGAATATGACCTGGGAGGGAGTTACCGTTGTCTGTGACGACATAAAAACTGAGTTGGCAGTTTCTCAGGGCTTCACCTTCATAGGTTTTTTGATCTGTTTCCTGACTCATGGGGTGACCTCGTCTCTACACAGTGCAAAGCCTGTTCCCAGGATGCCCTCCCCATGTCTGTTGTCTTCTCCCTCTGCTATCTCTTACTCACAAGGAAATTCAGTGCTTGGGATCCTGGCTTATGACATTGTTCACAGACAACTCCCTTCACTCTTACTCTGCAAAGCACCCAGGAACGGTCAAATTGGGCATTTCTCTGGTCAAGACATGGGGTGTCTTGACTCCCCCTGTGCGTGCTCTGGGGTAGCACATGGGTGCTTATCCTACAGCAGGCGAGTTGCTCCAAAGTCACTCCCAGTGCCTTGTCTGGATGCCCAGGGATGGACATGCTTCTCTCAGACCCTGCAGCCCCTTGGGTTTGCCAAGGTTTGTCTCCCTTGTGGATGCCTGTGGCCCAGCTCAACACCCGCTCTTCAGTGGAGGCAACAGCCACCTGCAGCATTGCTGGGAGGTTGTAGCTTTTCCCAGCTGTTAGAAAGACACATGCAGGCACCAGGTGTATGGAGCAGGTGCTTGAAGATGCAACTTTCCAGTACATGCTCATGCTTTCCACTTCCCATGTGGAAGCCAGGCAGTTGATTGAGTTTGACCAGAAGGTCCTAGGAGGAAAATCTGCAGATGCCCACCATTTCTTTTTGCTTTCAGACATTTTTATTTTTTTTTCTTCTTCTTCTTCTTCTATTTTCCTCTCTATTCTTCTAATGTTTCCATTACACACCCTGGAATGAAGATAAAACAACTGTTCTGGGAGTGTTTCAGCCACTGTGCGTTACAACCAGCAGCAGTTTTTAAGAGACCAGAGCTTCTGTGACTAAGCTACTGCCTGTCTGTGCTAAAGAACTCCATAAAAATGTTATGAGCAGCAATGAGCAATCAGTTCCCTCCTCCAAATTCGAGCCCCTGAGTGAGAGCACCTTTCGTTTCACGATGACTAAGGTTTTAATCTGGCCTGTGCTAGAATTAGAGAGGGCTGTCCTCTGCCAGTGAAATACAAGCCCCGGGTCATTGGTGCATCTGTTTAACTTGTCCTGAAGCAGTGGGTGCAGAAGATTATGTACATGGTGACCAGCATCCTGCTCTGGAGCAAGGACAGCTGTATGCTTGTCATGTACCCAGAGATGCCAGCCTTTGCCACGATGCTTTTTTTGTATCTTGCTTAAAAAGGGATGCTTTGGAAGGACAAATATTCTGGCCTCAGCCTTTCTGATGCTAGATGAAGGGCTTCATAGTTGCTGTGTTGTGACCCAGGTATTGATGCAATGGATGCATCTCTCTGACATGCCTGTTGGCTACATCCTTTATATCCTCTCTGGTTAGAGTGCGTTTGGGCAGCAGCGAGGAAGACCAGTACTTAACCTCGCCCAGGCTGCTGTTCAGAGTGAGGATATTGCTCTTTCCCAGGAAGCTGGGAGCATTCAGCAGGGAGATGGGGTGGAGCAGGAACGGAGAGCAGCAGCAGACCCGTAATCAAACCTGCAAGTGTTTGGGATGGAGATTTCCTGAGGGATGCAGAGAGGCACATGTAGAGTTCAGCACATCCTAGGGAATCATGGGAAACTGATGGTGTCAGAAAATCTGAATACAGTCTATGGTTCAGGCACTGCCAGTTCCACTCTATTTGCTCTTCTCTTTGCATGTTTACCTGAGAGTGCTTCTCTACCCATTACTTGAACTTACTGAAATACGTAGGGTGTGGATTGGGACTTTTTGTTCTAATCATGTCTACTTGTTCAACTGATCTGTCACTCCATAGTTTTCAGCTTTTGCTTCTCAATTTCTCCTGGTTAGTCAGAACCACGCATAAAATGGCTGTGCCTCCTCTGGGATTTCTTCACCTTCTCAGAACAGGATCTTGTCTGTAATATCTTCTAGGAATGTGAAGAAATTTTGGATCCTGAAGCCTTTTACTTTCCAACAGGTATCCCATTTTTGGCTATATTTTCATTGGATGAGTGACACCTAATTGAGTATAGTATGTGAATGCATATGGACCAGATCCTCCACCTGCTTATAGCTGAAGTAGAGGGAACATCAGCATCAAGACCCAAGATAAACATCTCAACCAGTGTGGCCAGTGCCCCGAACAGAACAGGAGAGCTTTCAACTCACTCAGGCAGATGTTCACACTGCTGGCACCTATGCTGAGGTGAGACAGCTCACAGTAAAAGGGGTTTGGAGATGGGCTGATAGACTAGAACAAGTTGGGTGGTTGCTCTGACTTCACTGGTAATTAGTTCCCTATTGTTAGAAGTTTATGCAAGTACATCACACACTTGGCACTGCCCTCTGTGCCCCCTGGGAGCCAGGCTGTTGGATGTTGTATTGGCTGGAAGGTGCAGAGTAAATGAATCTTAGACCTTTTCCCCTGTGTCTGGCTCTTGCCTTGGCATGCCCTGTGTTTAGCTTCCAGGTGTTTTACTTGCACGATGGGGAGAACATTGAAATCCACAGCAAAATTCCCTTTGGTGCTGCGCTGTGCCTGGGTGCTTTGGCTGCTAATGGAGGGATTCAGGAAAGAGGAGCAAAAATCGGAGCCTTTGACTGGGCAGGGCCCCAGGAAAAGTGCTTGTTATCTGCATTTGCATTTGCTGTTCCATGCCTTTAATTAAAAGGACCACAAAATAGAATAAATTACATATGCATTTTTATTAGACAAACACCAGAAAGTGAAGAGAGACAGTCAGTCATGGGACACATGTTATATACAAAATCCGGCCAAAAAATGCTGAGCTGTAACAAGCAAGTTGCACATTTAAAACAGTTGGACTTGTGTTCAGCAGCAGAGCCCTACACGACGCGTGCTGAGAGAGAGTTCCTAAAGTGAGGCTCCTGTGTGACAAGACATAGTGTTTAGGTGGCCCTTATTCTGTTGACCCCAACTATGCTTTAGGAAAGGACCAGTGTGAAGGTGTTTTCTGGCTAGGGAAGGCATCTGAAAGGAACCTTTTAGCTTCTGTAACTTCTTCTGGTGGAGGAGGTTGAGACGAACTTCACACTGGAGCTGCTGCCACCTCCGAGGGTGGTGCTGCTCACCCCGGGACCGCTTCCACAGCTGAAGCTGTTCCCCATATTGCAGATTCCCCCTCCCATGCTGAGGTTACTTCCTCCTCCGTATCCCGTTCCCACAGTTGTTCTGGTCACAGCTGCAAGAAGGAGAAGGAAAAGCTTTCAGTTTCTCACAGCACTGGCTCGTTGGTGCAGAGACACGCTAATGCTTGAGTAAGGTAATTGTGTATGTTTTAGAGACTTACAGATATTCACTGGGACTCCATCTCCAGCCAGCCTGTTAGGGGACAGAACACAACAAAGTAAGATGATAAGAAGTCTGTTGGGGTGGTGGGGGACAGGGAAAATATGGTACATTTCCTAAAGACCTTTGGAGAGAAAAAAAAACTTGTCATAATTTGATGTGATTTCCATTAGCCATGACAATCTTCTCCCCTACAACACCACATAATGCCCTGTTTAGCAGTTCAGAAATGCTGAGCATCTCCAATGCTCACGTTACTTTGCTCTTCCAGCATAAGGGCCAGGAGGGTTGTGTTTCCCACCCACCTGCACTCCTCGCCCTCCAGCAGCTTCCTGTAGGTCGCAATCTCGATGTCCAGGGCCAGCTTGACGTTCATGAGCTCCTGGTACTCGCGTAGCTGCCGGGCCAGGTCAGCCTTGGCCTGTTGCAGAGCATCTTCCAGCTCAGCCAGTTTGGCTTTGGCGTCCTTGAGGGCCAGCTCCCCACGTTCCTCAGCATCTGCGATGGCTGCTTTCAGATTTGCGCACTGCAGAACAGATACCCCCAGTCAGATTCCCCATACAAGACCCAGACTTGTTCTTTATCTACCCTGAAATCACACGATCTTGTTCCGGCACCATCAGCTAAACCATTTTTAGTGAAAAGGGATCAAGCTAAGCAGAACTTGCCCAAGTTGCCTCTGATATTTTCCTTCGTCTCCCTTGCAAGTCAGGGTGTAAACTGGTTGAAAGTGGGGGGTGTTTGCTGTATTTTACCTGTTTCTTCACGCTGTCGATTTCAGACCGCAGCCGCTGGACGTGGCGGTTGAGCTCGGAGATCTCCTGCTTGGTGTTACGGAGGTCGTCCCCGTGCC
>JANIJG010000832.1:0-67295 GCA_024611175.1 Megaceryle torquata | reverse complement strand
AGCAGCCAGTGTGTGCTTGCAGCCCAGAAGCCAAATCGCATCCTGGGCTGCATCAAAAGAAGTGTGGCCAGCAGATCAAGAGAGGTGATTCTACCGCTCCACTCTGCTCTGGTCAGACCTCACCTGGAATACTGTGTCTGGCTCTGGAGCCTTCAGCACAGGAAGGACATGGACCTGATGGAGTGGATCCAGAGGAAGGCCATGAATATGGTCACAGGGCTGGAGCAGCTCTCCTGCAAGGACAGGCTGAGGGAGCTGGGATTGTTCAGCCTGGAGAAAAGAAGGCTCAGAGGAGACCTAACAGCCACCTTCCAGTACCTGAAGGGAGCTTACAGAAAGACTGGAGAGAGCCTGTTTACAAAGGCCTGAAGTGAAAGGATGAGGGGCAATGGTTTTTAAATTAGAAAGGAGTGGATTCTGACTGGATGTAAGGAGGAAGTTCTTGACCATGAGAGTGGTGGAGCACTGGAACAGGTTGCCCAGGGAGGTGGTTGAGGCTCCATCCCTGGAGACATTCAAGGTGGGGCTTGATGGAGCTTTGAGCAACCTGCTCCAGTTGAAGATGTCCCTGCTCTCAGCTGTGGTGTTGGACTAAATGACCTTTAGAGGTCCCTTCCAACCCAGGCATTTCTATGATTCTATGATAACATAGTAGAAGTTTGTCTCAAGCTTCTACCTTAAGCCTAAAAAAAGAACATTTCACACAGCAGTTTCTTCCTTCCCTCATTATGACTTCAGAGCTCTACATTCAGACAAGTGACACTATTTCATTTGCCCTGAAACAACTATGGAATACAGGTTTTCTGTATTTACTCCTTTCTTCGTATTAGGTAACGTTTCACCTATACGGCATGTTTTCATTAAGTAATGTCTCTCTGTGAAACAAAAATAAAATCCAGAAACTGTAAATCACAAAAAAACGTGACACCACTATAAAATGTGGAAGCCAAGCATGGTCTACAGTTGAAATACTGTCTTGTGAAACTGTCAGTTCAAGTATTAAATAAAGTCACTAGAAATATATATATGAAAGCATAGAGTTAATAACTAAAACCAACTTAATCTCAAATTTTTGAATCCCAATACAAACAGTAGTCTGTTCTCATACACAAGTGAGAAGTAAACCATCTAAAATTTGAAACACATACGAGATGGTAAATTGCTTGGCTTTTCTTACACAAAAATAATATCCTCATCCTTGATACAAACTGGAGGCTTACTGAACTCTGACACCACATTCCATGTTACTATCCTGTCAACAAAATGTTCTCTGAGTAGTTAATCAAAGAACCTATTTCATTTCTTGGCAAAACAGAATTTCCCAGAGTTCTGACTCACTTTTTTTTGGGGGGGTGGGGTGCTGCATGCAGATTTTCAGGAAAGGCTATCACTTCAGAAAAAGAACAAAACAAAACCTCAAGCAACGAAACACACACCACACCCTTCGAAACCCACAGTGGACATTTTTTAACAATGGTAACTGAGCCATGTGAATTTCAGAAATTCAATATATTGAGGATAAATCTGCATAAAACCATCTAGCTACTAACAAGGAATCTCCTCAGAATCATACAAGCTAAGAGGTACTACAGATCATCACAATCATCACATTATGCAACACAGACACTTCCTTGAAAATGTCTGACTGCAGACACTGTCAGTGCTTAGTCACATTGAGTATTTTGAAACAGTGTTTTGACTTTGGTATAACTAAAAATCCTCTGCTAACTTAAAGCTTTCTGTGAGGCACCAGAAGTTTTCAAGGTAAGTAACGTGGAACTCACAATCTATTTACAAATCAGATGGGGGAGAATTAAAAGGTTCCTAGGTGGAATTTTAGGATATCAAAGTTAAAAAAAAACAAAACAAAACAAAACAAAAAACCACCCAAAACAAACCAAAACAAAAAAAACCAACAACCACCCCAAAAAACCCCACCAAACACACAAACAAACCACCAAACACCCCCCCCAAAAAACAACAAACAAACAAAACCAACAAACAAAAACAACAACCACAAGCAAAAAAGACACAGAGAAGCCAAATTCAAGGTCTTTTGTTAACTGCTGGCTGCCTCTAACTCAGCAGCCCGTGAAGTTTAACAAACCAGTTCCCTCTTGGGATTTTAGTTCCATTTAAAAGTTAAGATTTCAGGGTTTAACAACCCTAACAGAAGAGGAGAGGAGAAAAAAGGAAAAAAGCCTGTCAGAAACTATATAAAATCAGGTATGTCCTACAGAAATTGAAGGTTCTCATATACCAAAGCAGACAAGCCATGGCAGAAATGCAAGACACTAAATAAAACTATTGCTCCCTGGTTGACCATGTCAAAATATTTTTCAGTGTGCTATTTAAAATGTTATCGTTACATTTAAACTCACCACCTCTACATACTTTGCTAGTAATTAAGATTTTTCAAGAATACAGCACACATTTTTGGCTAACACCAAAGCAATACTTTGCTTATAATTGTAACCTATTTTGGCTGTGATTTACAAACTCACTTACCTAGCATAGTATAAAAATATCCTCACTTTAATTCAGTAACAATTTGCATTATACATACAAGCAATGCATATATTTTTGCTCATAGTATTCAATGGAATAAATCAACAAATTGTTAGCTTAAAAAATTAAAATAAAAAGCATTTTTCTATGTAATACTGGTCTTGTGTATAATGCATTATTCTGGTAAGTTAAAGTGTACTGTCCACAGCTGCTTTGATTTCTGTTTCTTGTTTGTTTTTTTTTTTTTTTTTTTAATTACTTTATCTGATGATAAAACCTCTTAATTACATTTAGAGGAGACTGTGTAGTATCTTTTTGCTAAAATATTGGTATTTACACTAAAATAAGATGCAAAACATCCTTCCTCCTGTATATAAATACATCCAAGATTCAAATACAAGTACTTCGTATTTTGCCAGTGGTCTGTATCTGATTTATCTACATGACAAACAAATTAAGTTCAGGTTATTTTCAATTTCACTAGCTATTTTTAAATACAGCTTTCTAGATGGCTTTCATAATTTGCACTTCAAGTAAAATAAAAATTACAAACCCAGTTTATAGTTAATCAGCAAAAAATTACACTTATTTTATCCTGTAAAATACCATACCAGCTTGTTTTATCACTCTCATGCATCACCTCTGCTGGCTTTTGCAAACCAGTACTACTACTTGTGTTTGCATAGCCTTGACTTCTTGAAAGCTTTATAAACTGATTGTAAACACATTAAGAACAGCTTAAAAGGGAAATTTCATTCAAGATTATTTGAAAGAGGAGAGAAAAATGAAAGGATTTAAGATCATGAGTTGAGAAAACATGTCTCCAATACTGAATTTAGAAGACATTTAACACAATGATTCTGTAATCTGTAGAACAATTTCTCCATCATATTTCATTTCCACCCTCAGGCAGTTCCTCTAATACCACTTCCTCTCTTTGGCCGAGAGCAAAGACTTCCCTTGGTTTTGGTGTGACATTTAGAATTTTTTTACATGGCAATTAACATACTAGTTAAGACACAAAAGCTGAACAATGACACTAACCAGTCAATTTAAACTTAATTCCCAGACACTTGATTTATTCTTGCATCCCATTAGAAAATGTGATCTTCGGTTTCACATTCAGACAGTTTTCCATACAGAAATAGAAAACTACAAAGTGTTCATATTTATTAATTTTTTTTTAAAATGGAAAGCTGTTAAATAAAAAAAAGGCATAGCTTCTGCACACATGCCTCAAACAGACATGCAACTATAGAACAATATTTAGACAAATATTTATGTGGTCAATACATGCCATATACAACCAAAGACAAGTCAGTAAAGACTGAAAAAAAAAAATTGTTTGAACTGCGTAACAGGTACATAAGACCATCTCTGAGACTGCTAATGTTTGCCTAGATCCTCTCCTGCTTGCCATCACCACAGTCATACCTGCATGCATTCAGCTCTGCTATCAAGAAAGTCTAACAATTGCTCAGATCACAAAGAAAGTTCATTAGCAATTACCAAGTTTGACGTATTTCAGATATGCCTACTACCTGAACCACTCTCTTTTTCATGAGGTATTCCGATTCATAGCTAAGCCCTGAAAGACAGGTCTTGCCAACATAATTTGACTGTCTAGGCTTTGCTGACCTACGTGTTCTACCATACAACCACAAAACCTCCTAGAGAAAGCAGGAAATAATAAGTAATATCTCATAGTACCAATAGTAGCACCAATAACTGATTTGAAAGAGAACAAAAACCTACAGCCATTTCATCCTTTTAGAATGAAATTTAGAAAGAATTAGAAAATTTAGAAAGAGATTCAGTCACAAATTCCATAGAAAAAAAGGTTGTATAATACTGCCATAGTAGCTGTCAAGCAGAAACCACTCTCAGAGGGTTTTGTCTACCTCAGCTATACAAGGATAAAGGCTCAACATGATAAAACATTTTATTTATACAAGTAAGTATAAGTCACTACTGATACAGAAACTGGTTAAGAATGCTAAAACAATAGAAAACATGAACTCAACTTGTTAAGGAGTACTTTTCATACAAAATTCTTTTTAAAACAGTCAGGTATAAGAGGATACATATAGAAGCTCGGTACTAGCCATACCAGCAAAACAGAAAGTAGTACCCTAGAAAGTTAGAAGCCTTGAGAAGTATTAGTGAGGTATGACAAAACAAGCAAGAGTGTATAAGTCTTCAGATAATGTCACAGGAAACAAGAATCAGTGGATCTGTAAATTAGCAGGAATTGGATTTTGTATGTTTGTAATGTAGGTGAGAATATCATACATGGCCTAGGTTGCACATGCTCCTGGGAAACTAGAGATGGTGCAGAAGACAGACAAAAATATTTAAACACTTAAGACATTCAAGCTAAAGAAATCACTCAGTTTGACTTCTATCAAAAAGACCTAAAGATAATTCTGTTATGGGCCATAAATATCTCCCTAGGATTGCTGATGGTGAAAGAAGAAAAACATAACTTGAACAAACTTCTCAGAACTGAATCAAGGAAAAGTCAAACCAGAGATAAAAAAAGTGTGGACAGATGAGCAGTAACAGTAGAAACTGGTAATCAAACTAGCAAGCTAGTTACTATTCCAGTGAATTTAGACTAGGTTGGGAGATTTGATAGGATGAGGAGTAATGGTTTCAAACTGAAAGAGGGCAAATTTAGGGTAGACAGTAGGAAGAAATTTTTTACTGTGAGGGTGTTGACACACTGGAACAGGTTGGTCAGAGAACTGTAGATGCCCTGCCCCTGGAGGCATTCAAGGCCAGTTTGGATGGAGCTTTGAGCAACCTGGTCTATGGCTAGTAGGAATGTGTCCCAGCCTGTCAGAGAGATTTGAACTAGATGATATTTAAGGTCCCTTTCAACCTGAACCATTCTGTTATTTTCTAGAAGGTAAGCTTTAACTGATTCGTTAGAAAAGTAACTGAAAAAAATTGTGTTCAGATGACTTGCTATTTCCCTATCACAAAAAGAACATAAATCTAATCAGACAGGAAGCAAAGGAAGCAAGGCACGTGATATCATGGTGGCTGATATATTCTTTCAAAGACATTATCTTGAACATACTGAATTTGATGGATGCAAGCCCTCATCAGTTTAATATTCTAGCAAGTTGGTACATGAATATCTACATTAAACATAGAAACATTTCCCTCCCCCCACTATCTAGCATAACTGCTTTCTGCTTCACTCCCTCAGCAACATCCTCAGCGACTTACAACAGTATTCATTTCCATGTAAAAAATATCACCCAATGGAAAAAATCAATACCACTTTAAGACTCAGAATGTGAAGAACCTCCCTACCCATTAGCCCTTATACACCTTTCAATGCTATACCTGAAGGTCACGTCTGAACTAGGCTGACAAACCCAACAGATTTGTCACTGAAGCCCAAAACATAAGGGCAACAGTGTTAAGAAATCTATTGTTATTAGAAAAATGAGTATGGCCACATTTTTTAAAGCAGGGAGACAATACCTCCCACCTGCACTCCCCCTCAGCTGCAGGAGACTATAGAACCTTGGGGACAAGGTAGAAGAACTTGTTTTGAGTCACCAGTGAAAGATACCTTAGCTTCAAGAACATTCCCAGGTTCATCTATCAAAATCAGACCAATGAGGTCATTAGAGCAGTAGAATCTTACACAACTAAAGCTTTGCACACCTCTGAATACCATACTACTTTCTCATGGTCTCCTAGAATGAATCCCAAGGAGCAAGTGCTTCTGCTGAACTCATTATATATGCCTATCAGCCTAAAGTGCTCATATTACATGAGCAACAACTCTACAAACCCAGATCTTAGTCAGATCTCCATGCCTAAAAAATTCCAAGGAACAACAGGTCTTAAACTCAGGAGAATCTGTGAAATCAGCATATACAAGCAAATTACCAACTCGCAGCATGAAACTAAATCAGTACAAGACATTCAACAGACTGAAAAAAAAAGACAGATCCCTTCCAAAAGTGAAGTAATGAAAACCATATTTAAATGAGCACAAGAATCAAAAGACCAACCCACATAATTATATATGCATAACTTCCAGGATAATCTGTTTCACAGGGTTGCATCAGAGATTAATTCAAGCTGTTTCCAGTTCCTGCTCTGGTTTAGCTATCCAAACCATATCTAAGATCAACAAAAGAAGACTTTCAGGTAAAGAATAGTATACCCTCAAATTATTTATGATTGGATGCTTGCCACCTTTTTTCATTCTGTTTCACAACCATTCTGACAGGAACAGTTTTGCAGCCCGGTAGTAATTCAGATACTGACTACTTCTGAAAGAACAGACAGATTAGCATTTAAATTAAAACGTCACCATTTGTATGAGCTTTGGATTATTAAATCTTTCTTTCATTAAGTTGAATTTCAGTCTTTATGAAAACTGTTATGTATATACTTACCACAGGCTTTACAGGCAACAGCACAAATCTCTTCTGCAACATACTCTCCAGCTGGAAACTGAAGGTAATCTCCTCCTGTCTTCCCAGGAGAATGATAGAGGTACACCTGAAGCAGTGGTTCTGTCTGCTTGGGTGCACTGGTATTCCCATGGATGTCACCATTCTGGTGGACAGTAGAAGTTGCTGTACCTTCCATATTTGTCATTGTAAGACAGGCCATTGTTCGTTTTGGTTCTGTTCAGACCATTTGCCTAAAAGAAATACAAGGAGTACTTCTTGACTAACTGTTTTTGGTTTTGCTTGTCATGCTCCTATTTAATCATAGTACCATTCTGACACAGGTAAAACATTAGCAGCTGAGAACAAGAGAATGGCTTCCAAAGTTTACCAAAAGCTGAGTTTCTCTTTGATTTACTACATAGCCCTAGTCTGAAAAATAACAAGACACTATGACAGGAGAAACAGTTACATTAACTGGGAGTCCAACTAGAGCATTTATTACCTCTCACTGGATTTCAGACAGCATGTGCTCACCTGTTGAACTGAAACATGCTAGTTAAACCGAAAAGACACAATCACTTTAATAACATCTGTGCAACTTGTTATATTCCCAGATTAAACATGAAGATTGCACTAAGAACTTACAAGACAGAACAACTACCTACATGGTAGGAACAGCACCTTTCAGATGAGTTTTAGTCTTAAGCAGAAACTTTAAAAAAAAAAGCTAACTGATGTGAGACTGAGTAATCAGACTATTTGCACATACAAATGGGGAGGACTTCAAAGTCCACCTTATTTCAGACTAATCATTTAAGTCTATTCATAAGGAACTCAATATAAAAATCCTCCCTGATACATAGTCAAAGAAAAGAAGAGACTAGTAACTCAATATATAACTACAGGTGCATTTGATACTGAAAAAAAAATTTTAGAAGTGGGATTGACAGCATATTCCAAAGCCAGTTGAAGAACATCTTTGCTCACTTTGCTGTGAGGTCATCATAATTTTAATCAGCATAATCTGTTCTTAAAACTGTTGACCAAATTCTGTAAGGCTTGCTTTTAATAAAACTGATTTCAAGTTAGTACCACCTGGAATTATGTATTTCTTATTTTGAAAATGCAGAATATGTCTAAAGACAACATCAGTTATAAGGATTTGATTTGTTAGAATCATAGAACGGTCTGGGCCACACTAAGGTTTCCCCAGCATCTTTTCTCCAGGCTGAACAACTGCAGCAATCTCAGCCTGCTCTCACAGGAGAGGTGTTCCAGCCCTCTGATCATCTTTGTGGCTGCCATATGGACTTGCTCTAGTTTGCCCACATTGTCTTTGTGGTGGAGACCTCAGAGCTGGATGCAGGACTCCAAATGGAGTCTCAAAAGAGCAGAAGAGGAGAATCACATCCCTTGATCTGCTGGCTTATTTTTATAAAGCAGAATTGGCTTTCTGGGCTGCAAGCATGCACTGCCAGCTCATGTCTCATTTTTCATCTACCAATATCCCCAAGACCACCTCTTCAGGACTGCTCTCAAATCCCTTCATTCCCCAGTCCATACTGATACTGGAGACTGCTCCAACCCAGGTGCAGGACTTTGCACTTGGCCTTATTGAACTTCATGAGGTTCACATGAGCCTACTTCTTAAGCCTGTCAAGGTCTCTTTGGATGGATGGCATACCTTCCCTCAAGCCCATCAGCTGCACTTGGCTTGGTGTCATCCTCAGACTTGCTGAGGGTGTCCTCAATCCCACTGTATGTCATCGATGAAGACACAGAATAGTAAATAAAGATACTGAACATGAAAATGTTACTGCAATACTTAAACATGTTTACTGTTTTGTATAAGCAGATCAATTTTCAATAGCTTTTGTTCATATTGAATTACGCTGCTTTATCTTAAAACAGTTGTTTAGAACATTATTTATTTATTTATTGCTCCTAACTATAATTACTGAGGAAAGGATGCCTGTATGACTCTAAATTTATGTGGGATAAAAATTACTTGCACTAGAGAAACAGATCACAACATGAGTCAGCAGGAAAAAAAGCTAAACACCTTAAAGGAGATAAACATTAATTTAATGAGCTATGTGACAGACAAAAATATTCAATTACACATACAGAACAATAAAACTATGCTACCATGATGTTATTTCTGGGGGTAAGAAAACAAAAGAGACACATTGTTTTATTTCCCATACTAAGGAACACAAAAAGGCAGTATATCATACATACATTAACCCAAATTTCTAGGCTCAAGTGTCACTCACTACATTCCATGAGCCTTTATCTATGGCCACATATGGAGTCCCTATGCCTCATTCAAAGAGCCTTTAAGTGAGATTTGTGCTTTCAGGTGCAAAGGCAAGATGCAGGTAAAAAAATGTTCAATTAAAGAAAAACACACACATTTCTCTTAACCCACCAAGGAATTTGTGTTTCTTAGAAAACCAGCAAACACGCACATCACTAGAAGCATCATATTTCTCTCTACCTCTGTCAACAATATGTTAATACAATGTTTGTGCTTTACCGCTTGACTACACAAAACATTCACAGCTTTAGTCTCCAGAGGATTACCACAGTACTTTTTCTAAAATACTCTAGTATTAACCCTCCGCTGAATAGAAACCTTCGCCTGAACTGAAAGATCCTTTCATCTTGGTCTCTTGGTATTACACCTATGGAGCACTGAATGGAAATATTGTTTGTAGAGCTAACTGAAAACCCAGCCAATTTCCAAAGTGGACTGAACAGTTATGCTTGTGCGTAGCTGTCCTTCACAAAATTTCTATAGTAAACACTCCATAAACCAAGAAGGGAACCTTACTTAATCATACCTAAGAATGTGAAATATCAACAAAGTGCATACAGTGGATACTGTAACAGAACAGTCTGCTGGTTTTGTTGCATTGATTTCAAAGGTTCCATGTGACAGTGTGAAAGATCTCTGGAGATACTACTTGCATAGCTGTGTCACCAATTCCACAAAGAAGACAAACTTGAAATTTGAAAATTATTTACACTGAAGTGCTGATGAAAAAGACAAATGAAAGCAAGAAATACCTCTGCATCAATTTCTTCACTGAAAAACAGAAAATGCATTTTCTTGGCCTCTGCCCTGTGCATTCAAGTAAACCAGATCTGTGGACAGATCTTCACACATCCAGGAATTGAAACACATGATCACAATTTACTAGCAATGTGAAAAAGCTCTTCATTAACACAATTGCTTTCACCTGTATTTCTTAGCAGCCTAGTCTCCAAATGGATACATTTTGTTTTCCCTTCTTTGATCCATCCAGAGAACACTGCATCAGCACAACACAAACATTAAAAATGGCAAAAACCACAAACTGTTGTTCATCCAACATACTACAGTATCACCTATTTTTATGACCATTCTAAAAGTTAAGCAGTTTGAGACTAAATATATTGGGAGACAGCCTACCTGTTTGAAGAACGTATTTTAGTATAATTTTCTGGGGTATACAGATTTGTTACACTGCAATTAAAAAGAATTTCTGTGTTTGTGTGAAGAATGTAAATGTTCATGTAAAGAATTCCCATACCTGTATAAAAGGATTTAATGTACCCAGAATGGGACTTTTGTAGGTAAGTTCTTCACAGTACCACAGAGGTATCTGCCAAAAAAGAGCTATGTACCAGGTCCATACACAACTGAAATTGGATGTCTGACATGATCAAAACTCAGTGGAAGTGAAAAATGGTCTGTCCATTTATCCACACAACAAGAATGTGCAACAAAATATGGATGGAATATAAACATCTTGATTTGGAGATCAAAGCTACTAACTATAAAAGATCTCATTCTGGTACTGATGAACAGAGGATCTGATCCCATAGGATTATTTTATTATTCCTAATCTGGATAATATTTCAAGTTACAGCTTCTAAAGGATGAGATTAATCATTCCCCATATTGGTCTAACCACAATCACCAGCATCTACAGTGCAACACACTGTACCTACAACTCTCTGTTGCTGTACTCTAATGCATCTGAGGATTAATTTTAACAGCCAGACACTGAGCTGCCCTAATTCATATGGTTCCTTTTGGGTCAATCAGGAAGAAATTCATCAATGAGACTGAAAACCACCACTTATGCAAGGGTTTTCATTAAAATCTAGAGGACATACAAAATCCTCATGATGTAGCAATATGCAGCATCCACAGCCCCAGTCAGAACATTTATTTTTTTCTTCTTATACACAATTTCAAGTATGGGCTCTACCGGTTTTGTGAAATCCAAACTCTCTTCTTGAAAATAATCCTCCCCTACTTTCAGTTTATGGTTTGGGTTTCTTTTGGTTTGTTGGGTTTTTTTTGGCAGGTTTCTAGGGAAAACTCCAGGGCTAGGATCTTAAGCCACACCACTCTAAACATAGAACTTCAGAAGCTCAAAAAAATCAGAGCATTCTCTCACTACAAAGAAGGTAATTAACAGTTGGGGATTTATATCTCTTGTGAAATATCTGTACAAAACATGAGAGTGATGAAGCCTTTTAAATAACCACCTTAAGTCACCTACTTGCTGCTGGTATCCACAGGAGGTCAGACAATGCAGGCACATAAGCAGTGGTGGAACATCATGTATCTGCAATAAAAACCCACCTAATATTAAAAAAAAAAGGTTGTGAACAATACATAATGCATCATTATTTAAGAGCCCTGTGTTTAGGAGTGGATTGCTATATCTGCATCTATCTCATTTTCCCAAATTCCTGTCATCTTTGCCAAGAATTTGTTTACATGTAAGGTTTTTTTAAAGACAAAATTGAAAAATAAATTAAAACCACATTTTTGGTACTTAGACTGCTCCTCAGTTCTAGAAAGAAACTGGTGTATGATACAGACACCTGACTTGAAATATAATTACCAATATATTTTTTTCACTCACCACATTTTTCTTTTCTATGTATAAAGCATCACTTTAAGAAAAATGTTGTGGCATTACATGGAGAGAAGTGAACAAGGAAAAGCAATTAGAGTCATGGTACGTTTATTTCATGTGCTAACATTCCCTTTAGCCTTAACAACTAATTCTATTTGAAAACTTGACAACAGCCACTCATTTCAATTGATGTCAAAGTTAACATCAAGTGTCTTGTAGCAGGAAGGACAAAGGCACACCCACTCTTGATCTCTTTGCACATTTCTGTGGTTTCAGGAAACACCATTTGAAAGCACTTAAGCACAACAGCAGCTTCTTGCACCAGTTAAAAATTGATAAATTCCCTGTTATGACTCTTCCATCAGACAGGGCCTGATAGAAAAGCAAAATTAATCTTAAAACTGAATGGGGGGGAAATACAGTGGAATGTCAAAAGGGGCAGAAATCAGAATTGAAGAAGCCTGCAAGCTTTGGATTCGATGGCTCTTCAGGCAGAAATCTCCCTGGAAAGAAGAGAAGGAAATCAACACAATTTCCTCAGCACCATATGATGTGTCCACTGAGTCTATCATCCATACCTGAAGAAAAAGGAAGCCATCTCAATGAGCACTAAATTCAGCTTTTTCCCCCCACAGAAGCCAGACTGTTATGAGAACAATTAGCCTTTCTCTCCTGGCAATGCTGGTTTGAGAGATAAGGATTTTTGCCTTGTGAACTGTCAAAACAGTGGCTTGTATGTAAAAACAACTAGCAATGAATTACCAAGAAATTGGGAAACAATAAAAACAAGGTTAAGAAAACAACAAAACCAACCAACCAATCAAACAAATAAAAAACCACAAACCCAAACAATGCATTTCAAAGTGGAAAAAAATTCCAACTTACTACTGAAACAGAAAAGTCTTTTTCTGTTAAAAAGCAGTTATGTTGAAAACACCATCTAGGGGAAAACCCCTTCAATGACCTCTAGAGAATATATGTAACAGTTACACTCACACATTGAAATAAATATTGAAAGCACATGCAAAAGCAAAAAGCATAACAGCAACAGCAGCAAAGTAGTTTGTCAGACTGCTTGTCTTTCTTAATCATTGCAAGATTGAGATAGTAGGGAGGTGATACTGGAAGACACTTTTGAAGAAAGTAAGCTATCCTACAAATGCAATTCCCAGTGTCATCACTGAAATGGGATTTGTCAAAAGACAAATCAATAGTTGTTTGCAACAGTATTAAGTGGCCAAAGGATAGCACCAACAGTGGCAAAACAGATGCCAGTTCAGCAGATGCTGTCAAGAACCAAGCAGACTACACTAAGTTATCACAAGGCATTTTATGTTGCAGTCTGAGAGTGCTGACCATGACACAGGAGACACCAACCATACCACACCACAATGGAAAAGGTTTCAAATCTGCTACTTGCTGCTTCCAAAGACCTGTCCGTTGTCCTGTGGCAGACAGCAATTAATGTCTGCTCTCAACAGCTTAACTGTGGAAGAAAGAGCAGCCAAGATCCACCACTTGCCGTAGTTTGGTAGTTCTGAAGGGCATCAGACCTTCAACAAAGTTCTTTATCCTCGTCAACTACAGGAGTGCTCTGGAGCTCCAAGTCTATAAAAAACGGTATCTTCTAGTCAAGTAACAACAGTTTCATCAAGCAGAGCTATAGCCTGGCAGAAAACACAAGGTTCTCTTCCTTCACAGAAGATAAAAGCTTTCTCTCAGCAAACATTTATCTGAGGAAAACCTGACATAAATCTTTCTAATTGCCATTGGCTATTAGGATAAAGAGCCCAGCTTGTGGTTGTTCAGTAAGTTTTTCCCAAGACCTGGATTTTAAAAAGTTAAACCCTTTTCGGACTTTCCTCCTTAATTCTGTCATTTCCCTCTTCTTGCCCTCTTATCTCACTTCCCCAGTCTGGTAACTTCCCTCCTCAGAGGTTAGTAAAACTGCCGCTTCTGCAGTAACTGTCCTATGTGTTTACACTGTGTGCAGAAACTCACAAGGGTTGAAGAGCTAGAACTTTCTTCCTGTGAACCAGGAGCAGAAGATTATGTGGCGGGGGAAAGGCAGTGACACCACCGGTGTCCCATAGTCAAATGTCAAAGCAACATTCAAGAACCTCCTTTCCCCATTATGGGTTAAATTACTTAATTTAATTTTGTGTCTTCTCTTTCACCACAGCCTGAATTTAGTAGCCCTCCAAAAAACCAAAATGTGTGGATGTGTGTAATAATGTAGTATAGAAAGATCCTCATTATTGTCCAGATATCAGAATAGCTTAAATAAAAAAAAAAAGTCAAACCCGAAAGACCGATTAAGGAAATCTGCAGTCACCTTACATATAGTGAGAAATAACTGCACAGAACAGTATCACTATGCCTCTTTGCTATATTGTTCTAGATGAAAAGGTATCTCCAGTTTCAACAACCAGAATACCATGACTAAGACTACTCTTCTCTGTCAAACTTCTAAATCTCTAATTTTAGAGACTGAAAGTACACTTTTCTACTTTACCATACTGGGTGAAGTACTATTGCAGGTGAAAAGGTCAGGTTATCAAATACATTCCACTGGGTCCAAAAGAAGTCTCTCTGCTGTCTGTGCCTGTTAAAGTTTTGTGGTTATAACCACACATATATATATAGAGTGTAATTTAGGATACCTTATACTAACTTAGTGTGAATCTTGTAATTATTTAATCTATAGTTTTGCTGTATTGATTATAACATTTTATTGAATCATCTTGTCAATTTTTAATTTGTTAATGATTATGAGTTGCTAAAAATCACCTACTTCTCATCACCAACAAATCTTAAATTACTGATAAATAACTGTGTCAATATTTTCACCTGGGGCAAGTACCATGGAAAATATGACAACCCCAGCCACCTTTTATGCCTACAAAAAGACATCCACTACATTCATCCCAATATTCTATTTTTAAGATGTCCCCCCTGCTGTTCCCACTGCTGTGGGTACTTCAGTCTCCCCATTTTCCCCCCCTGGAGGGAAAAAAAAAAAAAAAAAAAAAGAAAAAAAGGTAGAGTGGTTTTGGACCACAACATTGCACAATATGTTGCCTAAAACATCCATGACCTTGTTTTCTGTGATATTTACAGTGAAAAATGTGGGGGAGGGGAAGACTAGTAAATCTGAAAAAAGAGTCATCATAAATGTGAAAACATCTGCACGAATGAAGTTATCCCCTTACTTCTATCCCAGCTTTTACACTTTCTGAAAAGAATCTGAAAACATGTGCTTCAACAAATGAGCCCTTTTCAGAAGTAACTGTCAGCATGTAAACAGGATAACATTTAAGTCAGAGTGAATCAGCAATCTCTACCAAACAGCCAAGAGCAATAGAGGCCAGTGTCTCCTTCAGTCTCTCCAGAAAGCTCTCTTCATCTTCAGCATACCATGTTTTTTCAGCTTCAGTTTGGAAATCAATAGGGCAGACCTGCTGCAAATTTAATGCATGAAATCCCTCTTCAAAGCTTCTAGGAGATTTTGGTTGTGATGGTGGTGTTTGTGTCCATTCCTTCTGCCCTGCCCCCCCCCCCCGCCTTTGAAGAAGCACTTAAAAGTTTCATAGAAGTAACAAAACTAGCTCCTTATAATGATGTATCAGTTACAGAAACCTGGAACGCTGATGTTATTTAGAAGTGCTTAACTTTGAATTACATTTGTTTACAGAAAACGTAATTCCATACAATGCAATCTATATAAGAAGTTTTGCATTCTTATTTAAGTTTGTTTTGGTATATTGTAGGAGCAGCTACAAACCTAGGAAAGGCTAGAACCTGAAGTTCTAAACCAGCTAATAAAACCATGCCAAAAACAAAACCAAACAAAAAGGAAATCATACTGAAAAGTCAAACAAAACAAACCCCAAAACCACAACACCTCCCTCCTTGCCCTCCAACTTACAGCTTCAACAAGGCTACAGATGGGCAGTATGAACGAGTTACGCTTACAAATCCTTACAGAATCAAGACCTGGTCACATAACGCAATGCAACAAAACACAAAAAAGACTGAAACATCCAACCAACAATCTTGTGAGACAGTGCCACAGAAGTATTTGAAGTAAAGTGATTTTTGCAAATAAAGGTTAATAAAATACTTTAAAATCCCAACTATATTAACGCATTCACAAGGCTACCAAATAATGCTTTAGACTTCAATTATGATACATATAAATACTGCAGTTTCTACTATTCTATTCTAGAAGTATATTTTTAAAAAGGAATGTATGCTTTTTTAAACCCTGTTTAAATGCTTCATACTGTTGAAGAATTTATGATAGCAATGTTGACATTTTATCTTTATAATTCAAGAAAATGTACTTGCTTGATAGTTTCCTTAATGCTTCCTTAATCTTCAATGGCTTGAGAACTCTTCACTTGTTCCCTATCTGAAACACCAGACGGCTTTTGCGAAGATACAGCACTACATGTTTTGCCAAGATCTTGTTATCTCTATAAACACAGATTGTCAGGAAAAAAAAAAAAAAAAAAAAAAAGGAAACCAAAAAAACCAGGGCCCTAGAAGTAAACAAAGGTTCATTATAAAATGTACTATTAGTGGAGATTTTGCAAATTTTCTAATGAAAATGACAGGGAAAAAGAAAAGTTTAAGCCAACTTATCTTCATAATGTAACATTTTAAGTATTCTGTGTTCTCTTGTATATTTAAAAAAAAAAAACCCCACACACAACAAAACAACACCACCACATAAAAAAAAAGTGGTGCTTACCTAGCAACTACAGAAAAGTCAAGTTATCATCAGATGTATCCAGTACTTACAGAAATATTTTGAGCATGAGCATGTAATTCAGTTGTATGTTTTACTTTTAGAGAAAGAAAATACTCCCAATTGAGATACACTTACAAAGAACTTGCTCTATTCATATTGCATATTTCCTCAAGTTCTGAAATATGAATGACAAAACTTTCTTCATGATCCTTGATAGTATATCCTGAAAAAAACATGAGGGAACTGCAGGAAGCAAGAGTGTGAGAATTGTCCCCCAAGAGATTAAAAAGCTCCAAGAGACTGCCTGACATGGATTCAAGGAAAAGAAAAAAAAACACAGTGGAAAATTAAATAATTATTTATATAGGGGATACAATGGCTGTAGAATAAATGCTTACTGAAATACAGTATTTTTTTCTTTCTTTCTTAGAAATAAGAACATCAAACTACTGGAACAAACAGACAAAAAGCAGTAGGTCCTGTATTTCTTGCTTTTAAAGATCAAGAATAGATGCAGTGTTGCGAAATAGGTTTGAAATAAACCCAAGTTACTGAACTTGGTGGAGAAGGAAAGATGAAATGTGGTCTGTGTTATATAGAAGATCAGATAAGATACAGTGTTCTTTTCTGGATTTCAAAACATGTCGCTAAAGATTGTGCTATTATCAGCTCCTTTACAAGAAGGCACTATAAAATAAAGATGAAACAATTAAAGCACAACAGTATTTTTAAACTGATAAGTTGTTTATAAAAAAGTTACATTACAAAATTCCCACTGAACCCAATTGTTCTTAAAAGTCTGATGACCAAAAACTAGAAGAAACTTAAAATGCGCAAGGCTTTCAGAATGCAAGTCAAATTCCAGCACAAGCTTCCCGTCTAAGCTACTAAGTCTTAAGGCTTGCATTTACATTTCAATCTCCAGTGAGCTCCCATTAGTCTAAAAAAAGTTCTATGGATGTACCCACCCAGTAACGTGAACCCAGACACATCAGTTCTTCCTGCTAGACCACACTCCAAGTCAGAAATCATAGTTTCGATCCTGCCTAAAGGTGGTATTTTCCTCTCCACTTTTGGATGGAAACTTCAGATCTACCTAAGATGATCTGTCCAAAATTTAGGATACTCTATTCTCTAAATAACAGAACACAATGGGCCTTTTCCTAGATCAACCTCAATCTTGCAAACCACTCCAGTTTTCTACAGAACTTTACAGCATATTATACATACTCACTTGCAGCTTGACCTCAGCTCTGCCAAACTAGGAATTTCAGACCTCTCTGCCAGGGTTTGGAACAAACTGCTGCAAAGGAGTTGACTTTCAAGGACTTCTCAAACACTCTAGGACAGTTACGCAAGAAAAAACGTAGCTGTCCCTTCAGAATGGCTTGTTAAAGATACTGCAGACTCTTGGATGCTTTTTATTTCATTGATTACAATTACTTCTAATTACATAAGCTGGCACTAGGTCTAGAATACCAGTGAAATACAGGGTATTGAAGCCAGTTACCTCGTAACGCCAAATAAAACACGTCCAGCTGAACCAGTCATTCTTACAAGGTTTTTGCATATACATTTTCAGATATAAGACAAATTGCTGAGACTCAGTGAAATCAACTAGAAGTTTAAAAGCAACCATGGTCCCTTCTCTCTTCATGCATGTTTTGAGCTCCTGAAGATACACCCAAACAAACTACAAATTACTACAAATACTATTTGTTATTGGATTTGTTAAATGTATATTCCAGTCAGCAAACTAAATACTACTTAAAACCCTAAGCAGGAATTAAAAGTGTCTGAATGGACCACTTCTGACCAGGCATTCCAGTACCTATAAATGGATATCTCTCTACCCCCTCCCACCCTTATGCCTTTGCCACATCTGCTCGCCTACCAGTAAACTGTCTTTTAAATACCTTTTTTTTTTTTCTTAACTGGTACATAGTAAGGACTTTGACTGCTACTACATGCAAGTAATAGTCCACCCACACATAGGTCCAAACTAAACATCATCGTATTTGTCTGCCAAATCAACTGAGTTGAGTTTCATTTTGTTAGCACCAATAAGGTCACAGTGCAATTACATCCCTCTGACTGGCATGCAGACAAAAAGAAAATGTACAAAACCCCACCCAAATAAAAGGAGATGCTAGACTATAGCCTTAATTTTTTAGATCACCGATAGCATTCTTTGGTATCAAATTTCTTTAAGAACAAATCCCTACAGTACTGCTTTGGTGTAAAAGATAGAGCATGCTTCCATCAGTGACAAAGTTAGCCTCAGTGTCATCAGATCACTTACACTATTCTAGGCAATCTTTACCTATTGGTATAGTAATCTTCACATTTTCAGTTCACAATGCACTTCACTGCTAGGTTGCTTTACATAAAACATTGTCACCTTTCTTGTTTTTCCAGACCTAACACAACTACAAGGGTCTAGACTATTTGCCTATGTTCACCCTGTGAGCCATTGGTAGATCAGATAGAAACAGTTTTTGGTTCTTTTCCACCAAATAATTAATAGAACAAATTTCAAAGGAAGAACTGCCTCATAATTCCTTACAAAGAAGGTAAATAGCTGAAAAATTAAGTAACACCATAAACAAAGTGCTGTTGAAATATCCAAACTGCTTAAACACTACAAAAGAAAATCCGTTTTAAAATTCAACCCTTATCATAAGTCTCCACATCCACAGTGTCTCAGTTTCATTTTTCAGTTTTAGTATACAGAGGAAACCTCAGGCAGAGGAAAGATAAAGAAACTCTCCCAAACACATAGCATTCAATACAAAGGGCACATGTAAGAAAAACACAAAGCATACCAAGAGAAAAAAAAAAATGTTCCTTAAAAGGGAAAGATGTAGATGCAATGTATGGAACACATGCCTCAAAGTAACACAACGTGGTGATTCTGCAAATTGTTTACAATTTCCATTCTCAGTCTTTAGATGTCGGTAAAATGAGAATTAGGTAACCAACATGACACTACTGTGAAAATCTCTACCAAAGCCTTTCAGTGTATTGTTCAGTACCTCATAGGTGACCAAGATATCCCTCAAGCTTTCAACCAAAGTAGGAATTTTAGTGGTACTGATCCAGTCTAAATGCCATTGTTATGCAGACCTAATGCCTCTTCTTTATTTCAGGCAGTAAATAAAAAAGTGTCCACATAAATGAACTCTTGTTATTATTCCATCACCACTTGAGATTGTTGGTTTCTAAAGAAGCAAAGTTTATCTCATTTAGCAGATGCTCCTCTGCCCACTCCCCTGAAAACTGTTCATAGACAGTATCATTATTTAATACTTGATCTCATCAGCCTGCTGGCATAAGCAGCATACATCATCATGAAGACATGTAAGAATAGTGTAACTGGGACAGACCCTGCCAATCACTTCAGAAAGACAGTCAGAATAGCGAGAAGTGGTATACCAATTTCGTTTCAATAAAAAGATCAATTAGTTTGATGACTCTCATAATGAATAAAGGATGCTAGAGACCCTATAAAACCAAAACAATGTACGAAGTGGTAGAGCATAACAGTCTTCTTTTGTGCTTCCTTTTACCAGCAACATGCTTTTGTTGACAGCAAGATGGTGTAATGGAAGGATTCATCCTACGGTGAAGGATTCCATCTCATCCAATGTGGAAATTTTATAAAGTCAAATAATCCCTCTCAGAATAAATCCTGTTAACCAGTGCAGAGCAGCACAGTCACAACTGAAGAGTTCACCCCATTTTATGTTGTACACAGTCTCTGCCAGAAAGAGAAAAAAGAGTGGGCAGCGGGGGAAGGAAAAACAAACAAACAAAAAACAACCAAGCAAACCACAACAAAAGGCAAATCTTGGGAAGGGGGGAAGAGATAAGCAAGAGAGAAGAGAGGACTGGATGACAGATACCAGACATTGACAGTTACAGCAGAACACAAGATCTTCCACAAAGATTTGAGAATCCCTTATCCTAATACCAGGACATTGCTTGAACAGTCCCTCAAGTCTGGAATGTGCTTTTAGGTCAAAGGCACAGAGTAGTCTGCCCAGTTTGATCCCAAACATTTCAAAAGAGCTGCTTTTCCTCTTTTTCCATTCCCATTTCTCCTCCCCACCAAGTTTCTCTAATAGTGAAGTCTCACCTCTGACCCACAACTGGGTACAGAACCAGATTCAAATTTTAACTGAAATAACATCAGTCATTTAGCATTTACTCCCCCTTGTTTAAAACTAATTAAAATTTAATGAAAATTGTTTACATCTAATTAAAAGTTAGTGGATTGTTATCCAGGTATACAAATTAAAACTTGGAAAGAAGTTTAAACTACTCCTAAGAAAATACCTTGTCATAGCAGTTACTTGCTGGAAGGCAGTAACAGACCAGAGGGATGAGACACTCCATAACAGGGAAGACTAAAGTAAAAGCAGGAGCCTCAAGTGGAAGATGAAGACAACACATTGAGTCACATGTGGGACAGAAATAATAATTAAAAAAAAAACTAAAAAGGTAGATATTTGCCCTACTTTACCTCCTTTATCTCTACAGTCTTGTCTTGTAAGAAAAAGTATATAGGACTTGTTCATTCCTCTCTCATCTTTGGCAGATACAGTCTCTCCTATTCACATCTCAGACTCACCCAAATAAACCAATTCTATGTGACTTCCCACAAAAGACTCTCCTTTCCCAGTTCCCTTAGCCCAGCATTGCCAGGCTACAAAATCAGATACTGCAGAGCATATGGTAAGGATCACAGCCTATAGCACAGGGTAAAAAAATTCGTTAGCTTTACATTCCTATAGTGTCCAAGTCATACCTATATGTAAGCAGAAATAAGAAGCAGGAATAACCACGGCTAGAAATATAGCACAGGTGGTTGAGTGGGAGTCTCCCCTCCTGCCTTTCTGTAAGGAAGAAGTTATTGTTTTAATCCTTATGAAATATTTCTTTGGTTCTTCCATCACTCACCAAGCAGTATTCACTAACTTCCTTAGAGTGCTGGAAAAAGTTGATGGAGAAGGATTCAATCCCATTGCCAAACCTTGGAAGGGGTGACTAGGGTCTTTACACCATGCGTTTCTGTAATTTCTTCCTCTGTAAACACCAGGAGTAAACAGGAGACACCTCAAAGGCAGCTAATGCCTTTGAACATTAAAATTACAAGTGCCATCCTCCTGTTGCTGCCATTTGCAGACCTTTTTCCTTACAAAGGTAGAATAAATGAAACCTATAAAACTGTATTTTAAACAGACAAAAAATAAGAAGTAGGAGAAAAGACCTTTACGGGAAAAGACAACCATCAGGGGTGATTCATGGGAGGAAAAAAAAAACAAAACACCACCTCAAAAAAACAAAACCACATACACAACAGAATACTTAAGGCATCTTCCAGAAAAGCACTTGAGCAAGAACAAGTTAACCTAGATGCCAAGAACCTTTTGAGCCTTCTCATTTTTTGTGCAGTGTTTAAAAATACCAGTAAAAGTGACAGTTATTCCTCAATAAACTTGAGCCAGCATGACACAAGAGGACATGCTACACATATTCCCAATGACAGAATAAAAAAAAGTTTAGAGTCTCAACTACTGACAAATGTTACATGTTGCAGAGCCAACTAGTCTTACTGAAAGAAACCAGAACACTTAATACTTACAGCAACATGACCCTCCAGTAGAACTCCGCAGCTCTAATCCCTGTGGTTCCAGTGAGATACTCTGTGATCTGACACCCAAGCAGAACAGAGATAGGCAAGTAGCTGTGCTATTTTCTTATCACCTGGAACATATAATGGGCCAAACTAAAAATTACTAAACGCATCTAGCTGTCTCCCAAGAACATACAGAAAGTAAAAAAAAATTAAAATGGTTCTGCACTGTCCACCAGCTGACACGTGTGGATTTCACAGCTGTTCAAATATTTCTTGGATAGTCTATGCCAACATCTGCTCAGATAAACCTGTTTTGCTTCTTCTTGGACACAAAGAAATACCTAGTTTTAAAACACACAGCGTAAATATGAACAGGCTTCAGCAAGGTGTGCGACTATTCCAGTGATTCTACATAAATCTTTGGAAATGTGTGCAAAATACAGAGATAATTTCTTCTCTAGCCAAACAGACCTGCAATGAGCACTGCACTGAGCACTGCACTGAGCACTGCTTCAGTGCTCTATTCACGGGTGGTCTTGATGGACAATCAGCTACCAGATAGCTCTTGAAACAGTTTGTCATTTCCTGGTTTCTTGCCACAGAGCTTGTCCCCTACCACACCTCGGTTTGTTAATAGGAGTCTGAAGGCTTTGCAACCGTACAAAAGTTGAAAAGGTCCAAGCACAGACCAAGAGGAAAGAAATCTGGACATTCAGAAGCAGTAAAAGCAAGGGCAACACAATTAGTTGATCCTCACCTGCCAACACGAAGTTAACACTGGTCTTTCTAATGCCTGATTCCTCAGCTGCCCTGTTCATTTAGGTTTGAGAGGTGTTATACGATACCCAACATAGAGCAAACTCTCCTACAACGTTTTATCTACCCACTGGCTGTCAAAGTTAAATGTACTTGTGGTACATCTTCTCTCAGCTGCTTTACATACCATTATCATAACACATATGATGGATTTATAAAAAATTAGAGACAAGTACCTGCTTTTCAAGCAGTTACCTTTTTCATCCTTTGGAAAAAAAAATCAAATTAAAGAGAACTGCTTTTTTACTATAAGCACTTGCCAAAATTTCAAGACTACTGTGGGTGGGTTTTTTTACTTAAAATTACGTATGTCATTTTTACAACCAGTAAAGTATCAGTTTTGCTATCAGTTGGTGCCACAGCAGGAGACAGTTCACCAAAAATAATCTTGTGGTTATTAACAGTTTCACTAGACTATCAGAGTGATGACACTGAAAAACTTAATTTCCTTTCCATAACCAGTATGACATCTATTTCTTACTGACTATTGCCCAGATTCAACTGTCCACTGTACAGGAAAAGAAAGTGGCATAATGATGCCTAGTTAAGCTTGTAATTAATTGCTACTACTTAATGCTTCTTTGGATGATGCTCACCATGGCTGTTTGAATCCCAGTGGCCATAGCAGAAATAACAGCCAGTACAACAGTTTTCAACAAAACCTTTAATGGATTGCTATTCTCTGCTAGCATAGACAGTATGAGTGTAGTATTTATGGCTGTGTAATTTTCATGTACTTGAACCTGCCAACAAAGATAACAAACATGGGATTTTTTTTTTTTTTTTTGACAGACACATCATCAAAAACCTATCTTATTGCATGCATTTTGCACTACAGCCAATGCCTAACTGCATTTCTTTCATTCTTTTTCATTGAAGACTCAGAACAGGTATCTTACTTGATTCAAAAACTGAACTTAGCAAATATTTGCTTTCTTCCAAATGAGTCCCATTCTCTGGTCTTTAATGTTTCTTGATCCTCATAGTTCAAGGTGCTACTTTTACTACTACAATTAATGAATATCCATAAATATTTCTGGAACATTCCATGATAACTAAAGCACTATAAAAGAAAGGCTCAATTCTTCACACTCACTAGTTATGAAACAGTTCTTCATAGCCTATCACTTCCATTTCTTTCAGCTACATGAAGCATTTAGTCCTCCTTTTCCTCAAACTGTTATGTAATAACCATTCTGACAGCTGTAAATCTGACCCCAATTTTGAAATACCTCCAGAAAAATTATCTACAGCAACTGAAGTTTTTACTTCTTTATGAACATATATTTAGAAAGGGCTTGAAGTGGTTTTGACTTATTGTACACAAAGCTTACTCCATACAGACATATGTTGCCTTTCTGAGTATTCTGCTCTAAACATGCTTTTTGCTTACCAGCAGAGATCCAGTGAGCATGTTTCAGTCAATCATAAGACCAAAAGGTAGAGGTCTTTCCTCAGCCATTTTGAAATGTTTAGCACACAGTGACTTCAGACTAGTTTTGGTTTTTAACTGTTCATGGAACAATTCCATTACTTTCACTTACTCTGCACCTAAACTGTAACAGAAGACCATGATTTTGATAGTTAATTCTCTCTCAGTATGTATTTTTTTCAAGCCATTTTGTTGTTCCCTTACTTCAGAACAGGCATACAGGATCAAATCACAGGCACATCTAGCTCTTCTTCTAACAGTGGTCAGAGATGAATGCCCAGAGAAGAGCTTAGGAATAGGACAAGCCTATGATAGTGCTATCCCAGTGTAGTTTCCCAGTGATTTGAGACTCATGAACAACTTAAGCCAGGATGAATACAAAATCACCTTTATTTTCTCTATGGACAACATCTGAAAAGAAGTAGAACAAGTCTTTGTTTGTTGATCAGGCTCTTTACAGTACAACTACTGTAGCCTTTGTTAATACCCTATTCAAGACTTCCTTGTACTCCCTTACCTTCAGAAAATCTCTTACCTGTGACTAAGACAGAATAGTATTTATTTAATCATTTGCTGGGATTGCCTTCACACATTCTACTTTCCTTCTTAGTAGGATCAGGCTTTCTACCTCAAAAAATATTTATTTGAGGGTTTCACTCACCATTCTTTCCCCATTTATTTCACTCTAACACCACATTACTTTCTATCTTTAATCCTTTTCCCAGCAGCATCATTCCCCTATCACCGCCAAAAGACTGCAGCAGCATTTTGGGCATTGATCAAGACCAGCAACAAGGAAAGATCTTTAACTGCTTGTCAGAAGAAAGATATTGTCAGCTGGCAAGTAAAAAAATTGGTATAATGCACAAAAGAAGAAAGCCACCATAGCATTTAATTTTAAGTCAGTTCTGAGCAAAGTGTCAGTGGAACTATCACATATGTCATCTGTTTATGACATACAAAACCTGAATTGTATTTTTGAATTTAAGTCAAAAAAGTTAATGCATTTTCACATTGTCAAGATGATTACCTTAATTTGTATTACCTGATCACACCATGGCTACAATAAATATCTGAATGTTCCCAGTTTCAATATTTATGCAAAATTGTTAATACAGTCATTTCTAACTGTTAATACAAACAAAATTAACATTTTGTTGAGTCCATTACTGTAGAAAGATTTTTTTCATGCTTCTCTACAGTGCCTTATGCCCCACTCTTAGCATCTACCATAATACACATCCCAGCTTCCACTCCTTTCAATTCCTTATCATACTACCCTCACCTGCTAAACAAACAGGTCTCTCTAGCTCTCCTCACAGCCCAAAAAACCTCCAATTTCTGATCCTCAGCTAGATTTTGTTGCGTTCCTCTCTGTTTTCTGACTGAGCGAAAGGAGTATTAATTCTCATAGTCAGCCAAAGGACCTCCAAACAACATTCTTTCTCTGATAACAAATCTCTCCTCCACAATTCTGCTACTCATTCCACAACTTCTCTCCATCACCGCTGGCCACTTCTCATTTCATTTCCTTCCTGCTCTTCTGTCAGTCTCCTCACATGATTATTGCATTTCTCTGCTTGCTTGCTTTATTTCTGCCCCTTTCATTCTGCACATCCTCACACCTGCACTTACATTATCTCTCATTCACCTCACTTCAGCATCTCCACAAGCTTCTGTTTCCACTCAAGCTGAGGACCAGCTTGAAACTGGTCAGTCTGAACTTCCAATATGTATGATTCTTTTCTAACACTGTGATTTTATTAGGAAAAAAAAACATTTTATCCACCATAACTGAACCCCATGCTGCTTAACTTGCACTTCAGACTCTATTCTCTTCCCTCTGCTTCTTCCTGCTCCCATTTCTTACCAGGGTGAACAAACTGCTAAATGGTCTTACCTCTGTACCTTTCTCACTGTTATTTTTTTTTTTCTTCCACTGCTTTTCCTCTACTTGATATCACAAATTCATGTCTGTCTGATCCCATCCTTTGATCTCTGTATTTCCACTAATTCCATTCCATTTTCTGACCTTGCTCATTCTTGCCTCTTTTTCTGGTCTTTCATCTTCACAGGCAGTTTCTCTTCATCATTCATTTCCCGACAGACTGATGTAAAAATCCCAGTCTCCCTGTCCCAATTACTGTTTGAAACAAACCTCTTCCATACTGCTTCTCTTGTCAAGAGGCTCTATCCATACACCAGTGATACATCTGCCTTCAAGTCTCCATCTTAAGATTCTGGCACCTACCCAAAAAATAAAAATAAAAAAATGTTGAAGTGCTGCCTGCCAATCTGCCCTTCCTCCCCATCTGTCTGTATTTGCTGTATACTGTCTTGCACATAGAGTCTAGGCCAATGTTTCTGTTCTGCATTTGTGTATCACCTATGCAGCAAAGTCCTCAACCATGTTTAGAGCTTCTGAGAAGCTGGAGAAATGTTGATTACAGCAAGAAAAAAAACATTATACAGAAAATACCAAACAGTTAAAGCTACCTAATAAGCTCAAAGAAGTCTTGTAGGACATATACAACTTCTTGAGAGTTATTCTTTTCTCCTAGGTAAGTATATTTTTTGTGTCTTAGGTTTGCGTGTAACAGGAGACTAGTGGATGAATCACATATAAATCAATCTATTCTCTAAATTATTTCACTTTACAATGATGCTTTCCTACTAAGTGATAACTGTTAGCACCAAGATGTACTGGGCATTTTTATATGAACATGTAAGATGAGTAACACTTATGATTGTTCAAAACACATTTGAATTGGCATGTTATTTACTTCTACAGCACCTTGACAATATTTCAGTTTCCTGCCTGCACCTCTTTGCTTTCTCTTTTTTTCTTTTATTTCATGCAGTTGAAACAAAAATACTTCTTCATGAAGCAAACAGTTCCAATTTCTAAGGCAAATGATGATTACCGGCCTTTTGAGACCAGTATAACAAATCTGAGC
Organism: Megaceryle torquata; assembly: GCA_024611175.1. NCBI lineage: Eukaryota > Metazoa > Chordata > Aves > Coraciiformes > Cerylidae > Megaceryle > Megaceryle torquata. The sequence goes on along the minus strand of JANIJG010000832.1, from coordinate 39,836 downwards.
ACTACTGAGTTTCCAAAATGTATCTGTTTTCCTGCTTACAAATAATCAAAACAGGAAAAAAAAAAAAAGACCTAAAACACTCCTATTAGGATACATCTAATTTGCAAAGTATATTCAACTTTTTCATCCATTTTCCTGATACAGAAGAATTACAGTATTTTGCAAACTGAACTTACAACTCAAAAGTAAGCTAAAATATACAAAATATGCACAATGAAGTATGTAGGATAGGACTGATTTTGATCATCTGCATTTCTAATAATGATGAGAAACAAAACAGAACAGATTCCTAGAAATCATGTGTGGTATTATGTTAAAAGAGATAAACACGGTATTACGGGCGGGGGGGGGGGCGGTATATACCTGCAAGACTCCAGGCCCCTGTTACAACTCTAAGATTAGTTCAGCATTCATTTCTCACCCAAAACTAGTATTAGCCTTAGGATAAAAGATAATTTTGTACTGAAATACTCACTGATTTATGTTAATAAGAACAAAAAAAAAACCGCAGTAACACATTTTGTGGGAATATGGATACAGGTGATGTTATCTGCTCTTTTAATATTCCTGATGGATATACATCTATTTTGTCATTTGTACGGCACCAGCTTAGGCTGGTTAATGCTCTGGGCAACTTCTGCCACATTTTCAGAGGTTGACACAGATGCACTCAGCTAAATTAAAACATAAAAATCACTCAAAAAATTCATTTATTTCAAGAGACATGAGACATGTCTGATAGTTGTGAAAACCCCTTTGGCCTTCAAACATGAAAGTAGTCACACCAGAAGATATGAGTTCTAGCATTAAGTTAGAGATACTTCTCTTCCCACACACACCCCCCTCCTTAAAGTTGTCTCATGCCGCTCATTAAAATCTCATATCATGCCTAATTTCCCTATAATTTCTTCTTTATCTTCTGTTTCCTTTCTCCATCTTTTCTTGTCACTTTTACAGGTCCTACAGACTAGGCAATCTTTCCCAAAAGGGAAAGAGAATCATAGTAACTTAGCTAACTTAGAAGACACAAAATCACTACCAGCCTTTCAAGTCAGTTCTCAAGTCATGAAACCAAACTCAAAGCAGCACATCTGACATTTCTGGACACAAAGAAAATACCTACCATGAGCAGCCCTTGTATCATGTATGAAAGACAAGCCATTATATGGATAAATGGGGCAAGAAAGAAAGAAAGCAGGCCAGTTACCTCACAAGAGAAGACACAGACCATGGCAGCAAGATTAGGCAGGACTGCAAATCTGTTTGGGAAGGACAACTCATAATGGAACACAAAATGGGCTGAGGAAGAATTATGCAACTTCAGTATTCAGGGATTGTGAAAAGACTTGAAGAGGAAGGCAACTGATCTTCTCCAGTGATGCCTCCTGACCCCCAAGTAGGAACAGACAGGCATACACTAAAGGAAAAATCCTAACTGTGCTTTTATTAAAGCACATCTTTTTATTCAGGTTGACCAGAAGAGAGAGCTGCATGAACTAGAAAGTTTGCATCTCGAAAAGGGCATTAGTCAACACAGACTATCTAAAACAGCAATAGGAGCAGCATTTAAATAATAATGTAAGATAAGGACAGTGGGTACGCATATGTGGTACACACAAATTGACAGACCATAATAAAATTGTACCCACACAAACACATTTATTCAACTCTCGTATACAAATGCTAGGCATGTTGCTGGCATACAAGAAGAAAGCAGACAGTTCCGAAGAGTTCGGGTTCTGAAAATATTCCTATATGAAGTGGTGTTCTTGAAATCGTCAATGCAGTTTGCAGTATTGAAATAAAGAGAGCTGTTGGCAAAGCTGCAGAAGCAGAGGAGGCAAGCATTACCATTACTGCAACTTCAAAAAAAAATCCTTTGAACACATGGGGGATCAATGAGTAAATTTAGTTCCAGAGGAAACTTACCTTTAGAGTCTCCCTTTCAGGATGTGTTCCTGATGAACCTACATGCTACCCTTTCAGTACGTAAACAGATCCATGTAACCATTTAAACCCCATGAAAAAGCAGGAAAACTTTAAAGTACATTGGAGCAAGTGTACTTAAATATGAGGACTTTATCACTACGTTGCCTTCAGATCCCGATGATTTCCATCTCAAATTACAGAACTATCTAGACCAGCAGCAGCCAAGAGGTGACATTCACAAACCAACATAAGCAAAATTACAAATGGCAGCAAGACCCATACCATCATGCTTTTTGTCCCAGTTTAAAGGGTTTAATAAAGGTACACATTTCTTTGAGAGATACCTATTGTATAAACATGCCATCGAAATATAAATTCAGTGAACCAAGTGCATTTACTTTCAAATTTACTTGCAAGAAAAACCTACATTTTGAGTTAAACAAGAAGCTCAACTAATTCTCAATGTCTACAAAGTCATACTCCTACTGTATCATCACCAAAACTTAAGAGTACTCTATTTAATATGAACTAACTTTAGTACCAAGAGAGTGGTTTCACACTAGCTTAAATTTGTTAAAATCTGGATTGCTTGAATTCCCACTCTCACTTTCACCTGGTATTCCTACTTGTTCTCTTATGTCAGTACTTGCATTTGTACTGTGAAAACATTCAGTTAAACCCATTTCAGTTAGGACCATTTTAAAGTTTTCAGCAGGATCAGTTCTCTTCATTTTTTCAGTCCACAGACACTTGATTGCTAGGATAGATAAAGAGAAATGTCTGTGAACGTGCCCCAGTCTAACATTGACATACACTGACATGGAACTGTATCCTCAACAAATGCAACACTGAAAAATTGAAGTTTCCCTAAATCTACTGGAAAACCAGCAGAATTAAGAGAAAGCTGGTTTATGGCAGCAAACTTACATTGTTTTAGAGACTCAAGGAAAATCTGAAAATGAAAGTTTTCATACAGGAAAAAGGTCATAAGCATAATTGTCACTCTGAAAAAAGTAACAGAAAATATCTGCACAGGTTCAGCAGGCTTTTGCAAGGATTTCAACTTAGTAACCCATTACGTTCCTCAAAGTAATTATCAACAGGAAATCAAAACCAAGCAGGGTTGATTACCTTGGGGTTACAATTATTCATACACAGGTGCAATTCAAGCAAATATCTTTACTGTGAGACAATGCACTGTTTTCATATAGTCACAAAACCAGAATTCACAACTATTACATATTAAATCAACAGGGCTGATGTAAATTATAATCAATAGTAAGAAATCAGACACTTATATTTGGAAGGGACAGCTGGTGGTCTGATACTCCTGCTCAAAGCAGGGTCGGATTATGACAAGCTCAAAGCTTGTACGGTAAATTTTTTTTTTTTTTTTACTATCTTAAAGATGACTTTCACAACCTCTCTGAACATCTTGTTCTAGTGTTTGACCACCTTGCTGCTGAAAAAAAGTTATATTAATACCTCCAAAAACTTTCCCATTTTTTTCATTTGTGTCTGTTGTCACTCATCCAAACACCATGTACTTTCAAAAAAAAAAAAAAAAAAATCCAGCTCCATATTCTTTATAGTCTCCCATCAGATAGCTGAAAACAGATTTCTTCTCAGACTTGTCTAAATGTTAACACATGGTTCTCTCAGCCCTTTGTACATCGTGTACTCCACCCCTATTCATCTTTGGTGGTCCTCCACCACACAAATTCCAACATGCCAGTTGCTGATCTAGTACTAAGAAGCTCTGAACTGGAGTAACACAGACAAAATGACTGCCCTTTCAAACAAAATGTTCTTTCCAAAGAAATAGATTTTAATCATACAAATGCAAAGTTGGATAACCAAGAAAAATGCAGGCTGCACCTAGGAAACAACTGAGTGTGTCCTGAAAAGCAGCACTTATACCCCTTGCTAGACTATAGGAAAGAAACTCATATTTTACTTAACACAGAGTCAGACTAATTTCTGGAAATGCATGGTGCCTTTCTGGATTCTACATACAAGTAGACAAGTACTCAAAACCACTCTTTTTGCCTGGACTGTACATGGGATGGTTATATTAGCCAGCAAGTACTGTCAATTTGACAATAAAATGCAGTAAATCCAGAGAAGAACCATTTCGGTGAGGAAGAGATGTTCCTAACTGGAAAATGTTTGAATATTACAGATCTGTCTTCCCTTTCCCACTACAATAAAGTATTTGTCTATCTCTGCAATGTGCCCTGACAATAAATAAAAGCAAGGACTAAAACCTGCTTTGTGCTGACTGTTCTCTGCTAGTCTCTGCCCCTAGTCCTCTGTTACCTTCAGAAATTTCAAGTGAAGTGGAAATTCTTCTCAACTTTTAACTTATACTGCAAGAAAGATCTGGAATGTGGAAGCTTGTTAGATGTCTACCCACAACTTCAAGGCTTTAATAATAAACAACTGGACCTGCTACACAGGAAAGTTCAAGTAACAAGTCCAGTAGGTACTAAATGTACCTGCGGTTGCCTCCAGAAGGCTCTACTGCCTACCTTGAAGAAAAAGCTTTTAATTACATCAGCAATAACTAAGACATCAACTTTAATTAAAAAATAAGCTCTTGCTACCTAAAACTTGCTTAGATTTATTCAGCTTCTAGACAAGTCACATATTGCTCAAACATTTTTATCATGTCCCCATAGCTCGAAATGAAAATGGAGAAGCATTCAAATTAATTTTGCTGATTTCAAAAGGCTTTGACTGAAAGCCCAGCAATGAAACAGTATTTGAATCCTGACAGAAAAAAAATTTAAAATTTTGAAATTAAATTAAACAAGCTGCAGCTAAGTCAGACTAATGCATCTAAAATGTTTGATTGTTGACCTGGTTTTTTTCATATTAAGCTAATGCATTTTTCAATATGAGTCTCAAAAGAGTGGGGTACTTTAAGCTACATAAATATCTGAAGCTAGGTTTCTAATAATAATACTGAATCTTCCGTGTAGAGGTGTTTGGTTATTTTTAAATACACAGGAACAACAACAACAAAAATATACAATCCACATGCAGATCCTCTTTAATGGCACCTTAAACTTGTCTGCTTCAAGGGCTGTAATCATACATACAGTTAAGATCATTCTTTTGTTCTTCACATTTATATTGAATGCAGTCAAATAACAGAATCAGTGATTTGATGAAAGCCACCTATAGGTATCTCTAAAACAGTATTTATTTATATTAGTTCAACAACTATAACAATACTGTATATATCCAAGTGCAAGAATTCTGTCAGCTTAACGTTCACTCCCTGTCACAGCAGCAGCAGCACTAGAAATAAAACAGTGACAAAATCTGCTAGCCTTCTCCACCTATGTTACTCAACAAAGCTGTCCTTCAGCTCAATCAACAGAGGATCTTGCAGTACTGAAAACTCCATTTTATAGAGCCCTTCAGGAACTGCTGCAGTTGCATGTCCTCATCCCTCTGCTAGGCCCCTAACAACAAAGAAAATGTCACTACTCAAAACTTCTGAACCCTTTCTCTTTTTTTCATGCCCCTCTTTCTCAGTGCTTTCTGCTCAAGGATCTTGTTCCTCTTTTTTTATTAGGCTTGCCTGTAGGAAGTGTTTATAACACTTCCAGAGGGTCCAGAGGAGGGCCATGAAGATGATCAGAGGGCTGAAGCACCTCTCCTATGAGGACAGGCTGAAGGATTTGGGTCTGTTCAGCCTGGAGAAGAAAAGGTTACAAAGAGACCTTACAGCAGCCTTCCAGTACCTGAAGGGGGCCTATAGGAAAGCTGGAGAGGGACCTTTTATAAGGGCATAGGACAAGGCGCAATGGTTTTAAACTATAGCAGGATGGATTCAGAATACAGATAGAAGTCCTTCACTGTGAGGGTGGTTAGACACTGGAACAGGTTGCCTAGGGAGGTTAGAAATGCCCCAACACTGAATGTGTTCAAGACCAGGCTGGATGGGGCTTTGAGCCACCTGGTCTACTGGGAGGTGTCCCTGCCCATGGCAGAGGGGTTGGAACTAGATGATCTTTGAGGTCTCTTCCAACTCAAGCTATGATTCTGTGAACGACACTAAGCTTCAACAAACCTTGTCATCACAGCCTTGCCAATCCTCTTCCCCTTAACACTATCTACCTCAGCTTATTAGCAATTCTATTCTATAAGCAAACAAAACCAGTAAATGCCTGTGTTGTTGTTGTCCTTTGCACTCTGCTTTTATGTGTTTGTGAGTAACTGACATATTGGATGGGAAACTTCTAGCACATCACTAATATGTAAGGTACAGCAAGACAATGAAGGGCTTCACATGCCAGTGCCCAGATCCTGGCAAGTGGACAACATGGTCATTTAAAGAAGGGCATTTTCTGTTAAGGCCAAAACAGTTGAAATGCCATTGCCTCTTCCTTTTACCAATACAAATCTATATCATGCAGAGTTCAACCGTCTTCCTAAAGCTGCAGTTGCTCTCAAATCAGTTCTTCCTATATTGTCTCTGCTCAGCTGTTGAGGACCCTCTTTACTGGCCCTTCATTTCATGAGCTATTGCAATGTGGGAGCATGACTCAGACAAGTGACTAACTATTCCTCCCTTTACCACACAGATGTAAATATGTTGCCTATATATTTGGCCTCCAAAGCCTCAAAATACTTCTCACACTGAGCATCCAGTCCAGAAGTACTATAATTATGCTGGCAGCTAAATCTCCCTCAATTTTTCCTCTGGTTTTATGTTCTTCTCTTTTACATATTATAATCCTCTCCCCATCCTTAAAAACACAAAAGGGGAAAAAAGGAGGGGGAAAAAAAAAAGGCATGGAGAAACCCCAACCCTCTTACATTCTTTCTAGTTTAATGTAAACCTCATCTCCATGCTGTATTTTGTGAAAGTTCACCACTTTAAATTAATGTTCCTTTGTTTATTTTGGCCATTCTCCATTTCCCATTTCCTCCTTCCTTTCCTAGCAGTAGGACTCTTTAAAGGAACCCATTTTGCCCCTTGAGAGGTTTGGGTTTTGGGTTTTTTTTCCTTTCTCTGCAAAAGACAAAAACCCCTTCTCTCACTAGTATTTCTTTTTCCTTATCATTCAAGAGCATACAAGTTGCTTTGGAGTAGATAATCTGCAACATCGCCTTGTGCAACGGCTGTCAAGTCAGCAACTAGAATCCATGAAAAGTATAAAATATTGATCAGGCTATTTATAGGACCACTGAAACTTACAAGACAGGGTTATCTGCAAATAGGCTGCACTGAGAGACTGACTTCTAATGAGGAAACAAGTTAACATAGAAATTTATATAAAGCCTAGAAATATATACAGAAAATAAATCTATAAATAAGTTCTAGAAAACTCATTTCTATGATATCATTAAGGGTAGCATTGTCAAATTTTTCTTCTTCCTGCACTGAAAATTACTTATTTCTACCGAAACATGATCAAGTTTATAGTGTTAACCTTCATTAGTTCCAGCATTATTAGTGTGCTAAAAATCACTTTTTTTTTTCCATCTTCTACTTCGAGTGAAAGAAACAATCAATTGCAAATGTCAAATGATGTGTTACTGTATTAAGTTTAGGTATCAGGCATTTGTTCCAAATAAATAATCTAGTAACACTGCAGTCTTGACAGTAAATATGTTGTTTTCTACTCAACCAGGATTTCCAGGTTACAAGGGCAAAACTGAAAAGACAAGACAACAAACTGACACTCCCAACATACAGTCTGTGTAATCCAGGTCTGACCTGCCGTTTATTTCCTTACTTGTAGACACCATTTAGCCCTAAGCATGGCTGTAATCATATAATGAGATTTGCTAAAGCCAGACTGTATGAACTATTCGAACAGTAGCAGTTTGATGTTCTACTTGCTAAACACAGATGGCACTTTTCAAGTATTTTTAAACTAGAAGAAACAGTAGCATGAGCGAATACATTTACAGTACTCTGATCATGCTTTGAAAGAATGTGAAATTGTCATTATAATCTAGATTAACTCTCATGTTCCATAAAAGAGGCATAAGTACAGTGATAAATGTTACTTACGCAGTCATACTCCACTGAAGATTCCCTCTCAAAATCAATAGAGCTGTGTAACATTTTACTGTAAATGCTGCATGCACAATTATGTAAAGTTATTTTAGTAACTTAAACAGTTCTAGTCTTATGTAGCAACTCGCTACCCTTCATTAGTACTGCAACCTGATATTTTAATTATGCCTTCAAAAGGACCTCACCCATTACAGTAATAAAATAAAAGTAATAAAAGAGTGTAGGAACAAATAAGAAAGAAGAAATCATAAATTATGATTGTGAAACTAATCCTGTACACCATCAGTGACAGTAAAACAGTGATGTGATAAAACAAAAAAGTTTGTTAAACTGCTATTTTACTCCACAACACTGCCCAAATAAGAAAAGGATGACAATCTGAAATATGTATTTCTTCTCATTCCACTGTTAAGAAACTAAAAAGCCATTGGTGAAAATTAAGTAAGGAATGTGTATAAGCATGTGTTAGATACAGCATTTGCCGTGGAAATAATTTCTACTTTAGAGATAATTTTCAATCCAATTATGAATTTTTTATTGTTCACATATAGCTGGAATGTCTTGCACTCAACCACAGTGAATCAAAAGTGAGCAAGACACTCCAAGACAGCATGAACAGTAGCCCCAAAAGACTACCAAGTGTCAACCTTTTTCTAGGTCAATTATCTACACTGAGGTTACAAAATACAAGTTCCAAAGTCTCATCACAAGAAAAGACTTGTCCATTCTCAACACATTAGTGCCACTGAAATTTGAAATTAGAGTACTTTCCAACAGCTGTAACTGCTGGGATAATAAAACATGTGCATTAACAATTAAGGTTAGAGACACAAACAAGGACTTTCATTATATTTCCAGTACAGAACCACTCATCTACCCACCCTTTCTTGCACATTTTTAGCCTTTCCTCATAAGGGAGATGTACCAGACCCTTCATCATCTTTGTAGCAATCCACTGGGACTCTCTCTAGTATTTCTCTGCCCCTCTTGGGCAGACCAGAACTAAACACAGCACTCCAGATGTGGCCTCACTAGTGCAAAGCTAAGGCAGAGGAGAACCTCAGTCGACCTGCTGGCTGCACTCTTCTTTATGCACTCCAGGATACCACTGGACCTAGGGCACATTGCTGTCCTGTGCATAACTTCTGTCCACTAGGACACCAAGGTCCCTCTCCACGGAGCTGCTTTCCTGTGGGTCTATGCCTAACCTGTACTGGTACATGGTGGTGTTCCTCCCCATGTGGAGGACTCTACATTTATCCTTGTTGAATTTCATTTGGTTCCCCTTTGCCCAGCTCTCCAGTCTGTCCACATCTTGCTGGGTGGCAGCAAAGCCTTCTGGTGTATCACCCACTCCTCCCAGTAGGTCAGACGTTGACTACTGTCAAGATCAGAAAGCAATCCTAAAACCTACCTGACTATAAGAACAAAAGGACAGGTAGTGGGCTCTTCTATTAAAGGGAATGAAGGAAGGAATGTAAGAAAGCAACAAAGCCACAATAGCAGAGGTGTGATCGAACAGGACATAAAAGTTCTGAAAAGGAAACGAAAAGTAGAGAGATGTTAAGAACATAAAAAACAGAGAGGCATCTGGAGGGACAAAGGGACCAAAGCTGTTTACATACTTGCTTCCTCCTTAAAGGCATTTTATTTCCAGGATCCTACTGAGTTCCTGCATCTGCCTGTAAACTCACCTCTTCCTTGACTACTGCAAAGAAAGAAAGTTAACAGTGTATTTAATGTTGTGGAAAAATAAGAAAATTCCTTTTCTTACAGCACAGGAAACATAACCATTCAGAAGCAGTAAGGACATACTATGCTCTCCCCACAGTGTCTTTGACTGAGAGTGTCCCTTTTTATTTGTAAATTCAAAATGGTTATCTTGTGTGTGGTGCAATACCATTCATATAAGAAGTCCACTTTAACAATTTTTAAAAGCTTTTTTTTTTTTTCTGCCATCTGCTGTGTAAACTTACCAAATCAGTCCACAAGCCCATTTAATTCTGTTGCTGCATGTTGTATGTTTTTGCCAGGAAGGTTTTTGTATTATTCTTGTTCCCCTTATTTTCTTTCTTCTCCTTAATGTGTTATCAGGGGCAATGACTTCCCTTCTTATCTCCCTGACAGCAAAATGTTGTCCATCAGTTTTGTTTGCTTTGCTTCTTTCTCTAAAGTTTCAGTGATTAACAGGAAATTATGTCAAGAAAGTACTGCACCAAACAATAGGTTAGCATTCTACGTTAAGTGTAGCGGATTATAACAATTTCCCTATTATATGAGAATTTATATTTGCTTTTGAACCAGAAATAAGCAAATATAGTTCCAACTAATAACACCACAAAGGTGAGACACTCATGCTAACTGCTTCTTTATAGAAGTATTTCTCAAATAGAAGACAGACATTAAGACAATGATATTTTGCTTAGCAATTTGAGATTTCTTAAAATTTCTTCTTTCCAGTTTTGGTCTAAACCTAAATAATCAAGAAAACAGCGTAAAGTTTTACCTCATCTTAATCTGGTAAGAGATAGCAACATGAATTTTAGAAGTTAATATAAAATGAAAAGAAGTGGAATCAGAAGGCAAGTGTTCTAACATTAGATATAGAATTAGTTTCTCGGAGTACAAGAGTAAACCTCACTAAGAAATAAAAGAATTTTAGGAATAAATAATATCAGTAGTACAGGCTTTTATTAAACAATTTTAGACATCATTAAAGGATTCTAAAAATGGCATACTGATTACATCCACACATTTATTTTCCTCAAGGGAAGAAACTTATATTCTACAGTTAACTTCATTAGTAAGCAAAGAGGTTACAGAGCAGCTAAGTAAGTTTTAAAAACTAATTTGACATGTGAACTTGTACTCAAGAATCCACCTTGATAAAACAAACAGATCTCACCAGCATACCCTTATAACTAATTCTAGAAGACATTTGAGCAAAACAGAATGCATTGGTCTCAACTGGTTAAAGTGTAATGAATTGATAAAAATAAAAGGACATAATATTTCAGAAGTTTCAGTTGGTTTAACAGTCCAGGAATCTCACAGAAGCAAAGAGAATTAAAAACAAAATAAACAAAAAACCCTAAACAAACAAAATACCCACACCAAATATAAATGTGTCATGCACATATAAACTAGGTGTTATTAACTATTCAATCCAAGAGCAAGACAAATTAATTTATTCAACTCAGTTTAAAATAGCTTAAGTTACGACTCAAATTGAAGAGAACATTTAGTATAAATCATTTTGCCTTTTTTTTTTAAGCTGTTGTTCCATGCATTTAACCACTGAAGCAGTCAAATAGGTGTTTGTACTATTTTTTTTCTTCAGTTGAAACAAGATACATTATGTTGCATTTCTGTGCAAGAAGCAACAGAACTTACCATGTTCTATCTAGACTTTTGAGTTTTAATTAACTATATTACACTAAAAACCGTGATGGCTGTGGTTTTCAAGACAGTAATTTTTAGCTTATTTCTGGCATGCTGCATTTAGAAAATTGAAACACAATAAAAACATATACAAAACAAGAAAAAAAATCTACAGTTGACATTACTAAATACAACACTTCAAAGAAATGCTTTATAACCTAATAAATTTATCGAAACATTTTACATTTCAAACTGAGCAGTTAATTAAAGAAGGAAAGTACTATAGTTATATGAACTGAACAGATTGCTTCTGGTCACAATGTCCTTCAAGGATTTAAAACCATTGTATCTCATCATCTTATGGTTATTTTTACATATAAATTAGGAGAGGAAAATGTTCCCAGTCTGGTTGCTGAAAAATCTGACTGCCTACTGTTCTGGCTTTTCTTCAGACTTTGTCAATATTCAGATATTACCTGAATTTAAAATTCTGTGTCCAGACTCTATCCTATCCCCCCCAATACCCAAAAAACCACTGACAAATAGGAACGAGTTCAAAGCAGAGGACACCAAAATAGTAGGGGACTGCAGCACACACCCTGTGAGTATAGACTGGGGAGCAGGAGGGCCTGTTCCACATGGGAAGAGAAGACATTGGGGGAACCTAACAGCAGCCCCCCATACCAACAAGGAAGTTATTCAGAAGACAGAACCAGGCTCTTCACAGGACAAGAGACAACAGGCATAAGCTGAAACACAAGAGGTTCAGACAGAATATACAGATAAAGTTTGTCATCCTGTGGACAGCCCAGCAGTGGATGTTGTCTCTATACTTGGAGGCTGTTATGACCTGACTGGATACAGCTGCAGTAACCATTCTGACCTCTTTACTCATTGCTTTTGGTAGGAGTCTGGAGCAGAAACCCACCAATGTCCCCTCCACACTAAATTATCCTGTGATTCTATAAATTCAGTATTTCTCTTTATTCAAAAGTTACATTACTTGACTAAACTTAGGCCTCGGCAGAATTGTAGTAATAACCTCCAAATGGTTTTCTTTAAAACAAACTAAGTTAAATAAATCCTTTTCATCTATGTTAACTGCCTGTCCACCCAAGATTAGGGATGACATACTCTTGTTCTCCTTCTGCTGGGTGTCCCCTTAGTGTGAAAAGACAACACAACTTTTCCTGTCTTCACACATATTTAATCTATTGTATTAACAGCAGGATAAAAGGCGCTCTGGTTTGCTTCCCTTTAGGCATCCTAAGTCAGAAATACTTGAGCTACATTGTGGCAAGTCAAAACAATACTGGGTTTCTTTGCCAAGATAGACTTCAGATGTGGGAGAAGGAGAAAAATAGTTTGACACATCAACACAAAGCACCATGTCCTACATGCTGTTTAAGAGTAAATCTTTTTCATATTTCCAGAAATGGCTTCAAGTAACCTAAATATAAAGCTACTTAAAGATATTATGGCATGTGGTTAACGTGCTGTAATATCACACAGGGATAAACTTCACATATCCTTCAAAAAAAATCTGACTGTAAAAAACGTTATTTCACCACCCAGCACAGTCTCCTAATCATAGTGTAGTATCTTAAACAATGAAAAGAAGCATCATGTATTATCAACTTACCTACAATTTTTTACCTCTGGTTCAAGAGTTCAAAAAAAGTGTCAAAACTCATGAAACTACCATAAAATTGACAAATATTAAAATCTTTTTAACAAAACAAATAAAAACATTTTAACATGCTAAAGTTAGCTTAAATCTGTTTTGTGAGTTCACGGGCAAAAATATTGATAAGCTACCAGCCTGACCAAGTGGCAGAGCTCTTAGAAAACACACTTGGGAAAGTAGCAAAGCCCAAGAAAATTATGGCATGGCTTAAGACTGCTGCAGTCTAAAGACATACTTCTAAACACTGTTAATATGGCTAAAACAGCTTGGGTAGCAAAAGCAATGTGAAAATTTCAGTGTCCTGGGCAATTTACACTACTGTGTTTTCCATCTACTGAAATCTGAGCTTGTTCAGGTACATTCACATGTGTTACAATCAGACATGTAACTATATTGCAGACAGAGCTTCAAATTGATTTGTTTCTGACTTACACTGGTGTAATCTCATTAACCTCAACCAAATAAACCTCATGGTTTGTTTATTCTTCACTTTGAATTCAGTCTACTTCATTACACTGCTTTTAGGTCTGACAATCCATAATGATAAGTGAACATTACAGGGCACATAGAAAGTAAGCTGGACAAGCTGGGTGTAAGTCCTACCAACAGTTTTGCATTCTCATTATCACAAACCTAAGTCCAACATGCCTCTCCCCAACATCTTCAAGCATGCTTCCAAAATACTCACAGGAATTCATTGCAATTCCATCACCATTCCAATGCATAAACCACCATTTTAAGTGTGCTAGGCTCCAGTTTTAGGGATCAAAAGACTCATCGGAACAAAATGTCCTAATGTTAGCCAGCTACCTTGAAATCACCTTTAACTGAAGCCAGGTTAAGATAAAGGCAACTAGAATTATTCATCCACAGAACCACTGGCAGTATAGTTACAAAGGTTTATGAAGACCCAAGTATAGAGCAATTAAAAGATAACCATGCACCTATTTACACAGTTGTTAGAATAGTTCCAAAGTCTCAACCTTTTGGGAGCCAGCTGTTGGACTGACACGCGCTTTATTGCCCACAGATGAAGATATAGGTCTTGTGCAATCTCATGTCCTCAGATTTCACTGGGAATCCAAAATCTATTTTGTCGCTCAGTCCATCTTTAGGGTTATTCAGGATGTGGTTACACAACATTTTCTCTGGCACTGCAAGCCAGTTTAAGAACTTATCCTGTCTGTTCCCCTTCCTTCATGTCACTTGTTCCAAAAGAAGAAAAAAATAGTTCTATTTTAACTTAGGTCACAGTTGTGACACGGTTTACAGCACAGCCCTACAAAGTGTTTACAAAACTGAGGAGCAGCAAATTCCAGTGTTTCTGACAGGCTGAGGAAACAGCCTATGCACCAGAGACAGTTTAAGAGGACATTTGAAACACCTCATGAAATGGCAACCCATACCTCCCTCTTAGATCTCTGGGACTTCATGGTTTATAACTCCTGACGGAAAGGCAAAAATTCTTGCTCTGCTTGGATTTCCACTCATTTTCCCCAGAATTAGGAATTCTCCTGTCCCTTGGCCATCAGATGCTATATAGGTAGTTTCTGCTTTTTCCAAGGAGGGGGAAAAAAAAAAAAAAAAAAAAGGATCAAAATATAAAAAGCCCAAAAGAGTGACACGGTTTAACTCTGTGCAAAAATTTGAAAGCTATGCATAGCAAAGAACTCATCATTATAATAATAATAAAGAAAATATGTTGCTTAAAAACTGCATAGTAGCACTGATCTTGATATACAGAAGTGGGCATTCAAATCTCCTATAACTAATCTAAGACTCTGAAGAGTACAGACTTGTAGATGTGGCTTAAATCTGATTTTACAAGAGAACCTGTAGTGTCAGTGCTGCAAAGTATGGCAAAATAGCAGCAGGAATAAGACCAAAAATTTCAATTATAATTACCAAAATCAGTTTGTACGAGAAGAATTTCTCTGCACGTGAGGTACATTTCATAGAGAAAATGTCTTTAGTAGTTTGATGATAAAGCTGAAAAACATGCAAACTCGCAGGTTCACCAGTCTTCTTGTCAGTCTCCACACAATCTATAACATGGAAATAGTTTTTCTTTGTGTCCTATTCTGACTCTTTCAACTATAAGGAAAAGATTTTAAGGATTTTGCTTAATTTGACTTCTTTCACTCCATTTTCTGAGGATAATTTTATCACCTTTATCTTTGTAGGCTATAGGACTGGAATAAGACTGGGTTTGATTCTGCTGGTCCTTGAGGGCATGCCCCCTTGTACAGACCAGGCACTATCTGCCCCCAGTTCCTGATTTCAGAGGACACAGGATAAACAGGATGCAAATGCATCAGCAGCTTTATTTCTCCTCCGCGTTTTGGCAACCTTTTGCTCTTTTGCTTCAGAGAGAAGAGCAAGCTGGGGACTGCTGTCCCTTCCAACTGTATTATAGTTAATTTCTGAACCAACATAATACAGAATTTCTATAACTTGCAGACCTAGCACCAAACATTAAAGAATGTCAGGATTCCCCATAACTGGGAAATGCTGCAAAATCGATTATTTTTACTGGTATATACTGCCTACTGTAGAACGTGGTACAGCAACTATACCACAGACAACGGACTTTTTATTTTTTTCTAAACATCATCCTCCTCCAGTATGAACCCTCACATGAAAGCTGTATTTTCAAGAGGCTTTTGTCTTTATAACCCCAGAGCCTTCTATGCTATTTGACTATCTTAATAGATTTCCAAAGCACCTTTTTAACTTGCAAAATACCGCCCTTTATTCCAAATTAATAGTTGTTTTCAAATAGCCTTTGTCTTCAAATGGTCTTGCATTAGTCTCATAGTCAAGTTTTACCTAATATAGTCAGTAAAACTCAGACACCACCTGCGGCCCTATTTCTGTAATTGAATTCATGCAAGCAATCCCATAATTTCATGTTGAAGTTAACAGGGCTCACAGTCTAATTGCACTTGAACAACTGAGGCCTCTAAAAACTGTTTAGGAAATAAAGGCACAGGTAAGTATACAGTAAACGTGGTATCAAGATGGACAATAAAGTTTTTCTTACTTTAAAAATTTCTCAGTGCTTGCAGTGTAACACACTGAAGAACATTTTGTTCCTCACTACAAAATCCTAGCTGTCAACCAAGACTAATAGAGAACAAAGATAGAAAATATTCAAAATATAATAGACATGTTCCTAGAGGTCCATTTTATATATGCTAAGTGTCAACACTTGACCAAGAAATGTTAATACTACTCCTCTAAAATATAAACCAAACAAACACACACAAACTCAAAATTATTTCCCATACCATCATGTTGGGAAACAGGATGACTTTGTGTAAAAAAAAAAAAAAACAAAAAAAAAAAAAAAAAAAAAAAAAAAAAAAAAAAACAAAAAAAAAAAAAAAAAAAAAAAAACACACAAACTCATTTCAACTCATTTGGTAACAAATAATACAAAAAAGAAATCACTGAGACAAAAACAATCACATAAGGAAACATTTTTTAACTCTTTATACATGCAAATAACTTTAATCACATCACTTCAAACATATATATTCATGTATTTAAAATTCCTGTAAAAGATTTTCTGAAACACTGAAATCTATCACAACTGCTCGAGCATGTAAGAAAACTGTAAAGCTAATACCAGCTCAAATAGCTTCACTAGACTGTCAATAAAAAAACATTTAAACCATGAGCAACACATAGTTCAAGAACTATAGTAAATATCAGAAAAGTTTCTACGTGGGGATGCACGTAGACCACAATGTACGTACTTATACAAGCATATAAGCACTTTTCAAAGAACCAGCCCAAGTCATCGGTATTCAGTTTAATAGGTCCATAAAATGCTCCAGCTCCATTTCCTAGGGTTGGCATTGGCTATATTTTTTTGGCTTTCTAGTGAGTATCTAAAAGTAAGTATCTAGTAAGTATCGAAAAACAACTTCAGTGATAAGCAGCTAATATGAGACTTGAGCAGGATCAAAACTGAGAGCTAGCAAGTGAAAAAAAACCCAACAGTGGACAAGTAACATTTGATGTCAACGAGTACAAAATAGTCAACCCCTGTAAGAACAACATGCAGCTATTCCCACATGGTGTTGAATTTTAAGCCAAAAGTAAGCAGATAAACAAAATAACCATGTACCAGATGTGCAGCTCAACAGAGTTTCTACTTACTACAGGCACACATAAGAAACAAAGTGTTCCAATGAACAACAAATGGGATTGAAAGCATTCTCATTTCACCTGGAATATTGTCTTTTGACATCACAGAAAACCAGAATCAATTCATAGATTTATCCAAGCTATGGACAAACAATAAAAGACCCCAAACACAGAAAAGCCCACAAGGAAGGACAGAGGTACAGAAAGTCAAAACATCAAGAGCTAATACCTGTCCTCTTAATACAAGGAAACAGTCAACTACAATTAAAAAGCAATATACTACTAACAAAAGGAACTATATAATACTAACATGGAAGACACTGTTAAAGGCAAAGAGGCAGAGAAAACTCACAACATAAAAGGACAATGCCTGTATTAATTGTAAATCAAGTTGGCCATACCTCATTGGAGTTCTCTTTCTTCTACAAGTCAGACTCAAATACTCATATTTGACAGTGTGATACAGTGACTGCATAACTAAAATTAGATGGACAATTATCTTACAGGCAAGTCATTCTATTTCTCTACTCAAGGAGTACTTACATTTTCCTCCACAAAAATCTGCTTTCTAGTAGAGGTCAATGGGACAGAAAAAAACCCCTGGAACTACTTTTAAAGATCAAATCAGATCCATACCTAAACAGCCATGATAACACAAGCGGATGATATTATTCACTGTCCATGTGAATCAGATTGCTCTGCATTTAGTCCTTCATAACCCAGAGAACTTAACACTGGAGTTATGCATCACCTTTTTTCTTCCAGCATCTCACAGATTGCAACTGACAGTGATAAGACACCTTAAACTTGTACCTTGCAGCTCTCACTGAATTGCAAGGCATTTAACCCATTTAAGTGAGAGATATAATGTACTCTCTAGATGAACACTGCATACAGCAAAAAGCACCTATTTGCCAATGGCAAATAAAACCACTTAACAGTTTGTTGGGTTTGGGGTTTTTTGGGTTTTTTTTTCCAGCAGAACTACTATAAAGAAGCTTCATGGTGTATATGTACATCTTGAGTTTGGTTTGGTTGGTTTTTTCCAAGTCTCCATAAAGACAGATCTACCTTATGGAATAATGTGCAAAATCTCATATCCAGAAATTGAAGAAAGCTCATTTATCTTCTGATAAAGAAATCACATCTGAAACAAGTTAGAGAAATACAAATGCCAGCATGAGCTCAAACGTTGACTCAGATCTTGCTAGTCTTACTCATATTAGTCATCCTACTGGTCTCACGCAGAGAACCCCGTGGGTGGTCATATGAATTCATACAGAACCCACTAAAATCAGTGCACAGCCAGGGTCAGAGGCTTTGAAACAACAGCTCTATTAAGATACATGGAAAAGTTGTAACTGTATATACCCCAATAAAAGTGTTCATATTTGCATATAAGACTAAGTAATAAGTAGGGGCAATGGTGTTACAACAGCATTGCTAGCACTAGGGTAGGATGATTCAGGTTGAAAGGAATGTCAGGAGGTCATCCACTCAAAGTTCCATTTATGTTTACGAAGAAGCTAGGAGATTCTGGTTGCCTTCTTTCACATCAGTTGTTTTTGCAAAAAAAAACATTAAATCAATATTTTTTATTATTATTAATGCATGTTTCATTATGTTAATCTATTTTTTAGTGAAAGTTTTGTAACTTTTGGTAGTAGTTCCCTTTTTATCCATAACTAACACCATTTAATTCATGTATCTGTTTAATACTACCGTATTTCTAAATCTTTATTTCATTCTAAAATTTCTTCCAGCCAAGATGCTAGATTATTTCCTGTAACTGCAGACATCATCACTTAGCTTTCTGGTTTTGGGTCATACTGTAAAAATGTCCCAGAGATGAGATAAAAAGACCAATCGCAAAAGTGACAACTCTGTTGGGCTGCTTTCCTTACAACTTCAGCAAGGAGATGCCATTGTTAGTACAAGATGTCGGTGACATTCACTTTAGCAGTATTCTGTGGTCATGCACAACGCTAACTCCACATAGGTTAGAAACAGATATTCTACAAAGACTTCAGCTTTGTTTTTTATTAGTCCAACCACCAATCTTTGCTGCTGCTCCTCACCTGTAGCTGTTATCTCATTTTATTTTCCATCCTGTAGTTCCAGTCAATCTGATTTGATCAGCAAAAACATCAAATCACTTTCTGTATTCTGTAAGCTTCTTGCTTACTACTTCCTTATGTTGCTGTCACTGGCACTTAGTAAAATGAAAAAAAAACTTCGTAAATAGCTCAGATTTAAGGCTTGTCAGGAAACTGTACCAGTGTTTAAAATCCCTACCATTTCAGACTGTAATATTTAAGTTGTTTATTACAAAATTCTCCATTTATACCACTGAAGTCACTGGGGACTCATCAAGCACAAGACAGTGATGGCTACTGTGCTTCCTACTGAATCATCAAATTACTGTCACCAACCCTAATTATGGAAAGATAATCAGGCACGCTGAAGGAATATCAGTACAATATTACTCCCATATCAATTACTAGGAAGATTGGGCGGGGAAGAAAAAAGTTAATCCCTGTAATTGATCCAAAATACCCTTTTTGTACAGAGATTATGTGCACTGTTAATCTCCTGTCAATATCAACTTTCCATAAAATACAAACTTTAGAAACATCTCACTCTCACCTAAACTACATATATATTAAGTTTTACTAACAACAGAACCAGTGGAGAAGTAGATGGTAAACTGGAAAGCTGTACAGGGCTAAAATGTCAGAAACGGTGACCATTAAGCAACTCATCTCAAGGGCAAAATCACATCTGAAACTGTTAAGTAGCTGTCACAGTCTTTCCAATTATGTTTCTCTCTGCCCAACAACCAAAACCAAAATAATCTATGTCTCTCTGGTAACAAATAATTTACAAATTACTAAAGCAGGTGTTATTTTCTCACCTGTCGCAGACTGGAGAGGTGAGAAGGGGAAGTTTGAAGACAGAGACAATCAGGTTCAGGTTTTAATTAGACTTCAGGTGCACAAAAAAAAAAAAAAAAAAGTCTGTGGTTTTATCTGCAATTCTTTTCTTAAAAAAAAAAAAAAAACAAAACCAAACCCACCACAATAATATTCTCTTGTGAAAAATAAAACTCATAACCCACATCTAAAGGACTATCTCTCCTCGCAGAAGCAAATTCCATAGAGCCATGCAGAGAAAAAACACAGACGCTTCTGTGACTGCCCTCCTTCTGCAATAGAAGGATTTTTAAATTATTTTTTTAACAGCACAAGTAAGTACTCTCGAGGAAGTTCTCCAGTAAAACACGCCACCTTCAGCGAGGTGCGGCGGCCAGGGGAGGGACGCGGACTTAAAGCTCCTCTCCGACTCGATCCGACCCGCCCCGGCCAGCCTCCTGCGAGCACTGTTTACGCGAGGGAGGCAGGAGGGGGGGACACGCAAGAGTGACCTGTACACACACCGCCAGACACGGTGGGCCTTCCGTGCCGAACGAGAGCTCTCCTGCCCTCTGCCGCTCTAGGTATGGCCTATCGAGCGGCGGCTGTCCCGCCGCCCTCGGCGGGGCCCCTCCAGCGCGTTGCCTAGCGCCAGCCCCGCCGCGCACCCCCGCTCTCTCGGCCCCCCTCAATCACCCGCCCCGGGGTCCGGACAGGTTCGGGACCGGCCGGCGAAGCTCCCTGCCGGCGGGACGGAACGGGACACGGGACGCAGGACGCGACCCGACGCGGCACGGGACCCGACGCGGGACGGGACCCGACGCGGGACGGGCCAAGTCGAGTCGTAACCGCCAACCTCACCCCCCCCCACACCCCACCCCTCGGCAGCTGTGGCCGGCGGGCGGCGCTGGCCCCACTCACCCCGGCGGCAGCTGGGCGGACCGGAGCGCGCGGGCAGCTTCCGCCGCGGCACCCGCGCGCTCTCTCTCCATGCACGGCGCCGGTGGACGCGGCGGCGGCGGCGCCGTCCCGAGCGGCGCTCTGCCCGCTGCCTCCGCGTGCCCGCCCCGCCCTCCCGCGCGGAGGGAAGAGGAGGAGGGGCGGAGCGGCCGCCTTCTCGCTGGGCGGGCCGCGAGCCGCTAGGCTCCCGCTGCTGCGTCATCACGCAGCTGATGGCGGGGCGCGGCTGAGGTGGGGGCTGGGTTCCCCTCTCCCCGGAGCCCTCTCGCCCCGGAGCCCCCCTCCACCCGCTCTCCGCTCACCCGTCGGAACGGTGCCTCGGCTCTGCGGAGAGAGCCCCCCCCCCCCCCCCCGCTCGACCCCGCGCCCAGCCGTTCCTCGGCGGGGCCTCCGCGGAGGGAGGTTACTTGAGTCAGGAAAACCATGCTGGGGCCGGTTGACAGCCCCGTCGGCTGCCGGCAGCGCAGCTACCGCAGGGCAAGCACAGAGCCGCCGGCCGGTTGAGACGGCAGCCGCCGTCGTAGGCGATAGAGATGTCACCGGGGGGGTCTAAGTGCAGAAAGGGAAAGCTTTTTCGCGGGCGGTTGCTGCTTTCCGCTCGCTTCCCGGCCCCGGTGGAGAGCAGGAGCTGTGAGCAGTCTCTCACAGGTTCCCCGTCTGCCTTCACCAGTGGGAGCTGCTGTGTCGTAAAAGCTGAACCGAAGTGAGGCAAAAAAAGTGGAGCCATCGACCAACAAGCACAAGTTTGAGGGACAGACCTTACTTACTTAGTGGTAAACAAAAGCAGCGTATCTTTGCTGTGGTCTCACTTCATGGTAACGTGTTTGTATGTGGTGTGCCAAAAGAAAAATGCACGAGGTTTTTTAAGCAATATGTGTGTGTGGTAGTTCTGCCACAGGTCCTAGGGTCTATTGCACAGACTTAGCTTTGCAAATGTATACTTCTCTGTAACTTGTTACATGATGAGTGTGTTCCTTATTTTCTTGTCCATGCCAAGTACATCATGCTTCATCTGAAAGCTCTGGAACTGGGTTGTGTGTTACAGAGGAGCAAAAAGGGAAAGGGCTTGACTGCTGTCCCGAAAAAGATGGTGACTTAACATCAGAGTTGCAGGACTTGATCTGCAGATATGTATTGTGAAGTCTTTGTCCAGGAGACAATGGAAGAAGCTGGGTCAGGGAAAGACTACAAAGCCACGTAAAAGTTTGATAGATGATGAGTCTCAAAACTAACAACAGGTTCGTGTTCATAACTTTCAGTCATTTCAAAGCAAGATGTTAACTGTTAGCTAATAATTGGCACTATCTGTGCATCCTCTGTTACCATATCTCCCACCTCATTTGCCCTGGTTTGGGTGAGAACAGAGCTGGTTCTGTTCAGTGATTTTACTTTTCAGCTCAGTTCTTCTCACTCACTGCACTGGCTGCAGTCAGCAGCCTGTTTTCACAGGCAGTGTCTGCTGCTGGCAGTGAGAACACCCCGTGTTCAGAGTTACTACCAAGGATTGGTGTGCAGACCAAGGCCACTGCTGGATCTTGTGTGACACATTGGGGGGTGCAGGAAAGTGAAAAACTGCACCTGCAGGGAGGAGTGGACAGGGCAGGTGACCCCAAACTGACCATTGAGGGATTCCAGCCCATAAACATACAAAGCTTAGGGATAAGCTGAGGGATCTGGAGGCTTTATAGCTCGCTCACTCACTCTCTCTCTGGGGGCTCCCAGGCTCTTCTCCCCTCTGGGACCGCTTTGCCAGCTTTGCTTGGCTTGGCTCAGGTCCTCTTTCGGTTTCTTCTTGGAGCATCTAAGGAGGACTCTGTTCTGCCTTCAATCCCAATTGGTGTGTTCCTGAATTCGGTACCAGAATCCAGCTCCTGAACACAGCTCCCGTCTGCTGTGGGGCCCAGGTTGGGACCCCCCAGTGCCTGCTCCACAGCACTGGTGATGGTGATGTAATTACCATAAGGGGGGTTGGGTTTGATACTGGTTTTGTATATATTTGTATATATTCTAGTTTTATTATTATTATTTTCATTAAAGCTGTTCTAGTTTCCTTTCTAATTGCTAAGTCTCTCTCCCTTATTCCATTTCTCTTTCCCTTTGGGGAGGAAGTTGGGTTAACATTGAGTGTCTGTTATAGGTCTAAGGGGCCACCCTGACCCTAAACCCTGACAATGGGTTACAGAACAAGTGAAAAAGGAGGAGTTTTACAACCTAGGATTTGATTTCTGTTGTGTTTGAAATATAAACTTGCTCTCCTGAGTTCTCAGATTTAAATAAAATGTATGAATGTACAATATGAAATAACCTAATCACTTTTTAAGAACTTAAATTCATATTAATACGTTTTTTTAAGTACATGTTGCTGAAAGATAGAATTATTTTATATCCAGAGTCACAATATCAAAACATGTTCTGTATTTTTTTGCCTTTACATTTATTCAAAGAAAGACATTTCATTTAAATTTTAAAATAAATTATTTGAAAGCTGACATGGAAAAGACCTGAAGTTTAGTTTTCCTCCAACTGAAGTCACTGAAGAATTAAGTTTCATGGAAGGTGTTTTGTAGACTTTTTTATTCTGTAAAGTATTTGGTTTTGTGGCAACTTTGTATATTCTGATTTCCATATCAAGCCAAATTCTATTTTCACTCTTGTTAAATTCTTGTCATCAAATCTTTTCTGCAGAACTACTTCTGAAATGCTAACTGTTTAAGGTACTGTATGTTGTTTTGGAAATAAGCCATAAGTTATTATTTTTTGCCATATATTCTTTTTTTCCCATAAAATGTGAAATTCTGAACAAAATCTAATACATTGTTTCACATGAGAACAGGAATATGTTGTGTTTCACTATTAGAACTTCCTGCCCCATTAACATTGTTCATGCTATGCAACTGAAAGATAGTAAAAGCCAAAATCTTGGGGAAATTTACATGTTTTAAGACAAAGAATTTACTGCTAACATTGACTTTTATAATTTAAGTTTTATAAATATGAGAAACACGGACAACAGCCCCACTACTGAGAATGTGATGCTAATAGGGCTAATCTTGCCCTCCTCTAAGCTAAGTGTCCTACTAGGCTTTTAAATTTGCTAACATGAAATTATCTAAGCACTTAAAAGTCATTCTGCTCTCTCTGATCTCTAAACCACCCTTCTCTTTATCATAGCTAAAAGAAAACACTGCTTTGATATCAGCAAATTCCTTTGGGAAAAGATTATAAAGATAGTTTACCCTGAGTCTGTAGTTGACAGAATAATTTCCTACATAGTCATGATATCTTGCAGCATAAAACATTATTGTGTAATGCATTTTCTGTCTGAAATTCTGTGAAAGCACTAAATGAACTAATATACAGTGTAAGAATGACATAATCAGGTGCCCTAATTAATTTAACTGGTATCTTCAATCTGTCAAAAATGTACTTAGTAAAAAAATTCTATTACCTGTGCAGACTTTATGTGGATCTTTATCCTACTTGATGAATAGACCATCCATACGGAGAAGTTTTCTGTTAGCTTCAGGATAATAAAAAAATCTGTAGGTTAGGGTGGGGGATAAAAATTGATGCTGGATGCTAATAAAGTGAAAAAGCTATTACTTGCATTTGGAATTACTTCTGTCTTCTGCAAATATACCCAGTTTTCATTATGACTTCCATATTTTGCCTGCCATTATGAGTCAGACAGAAACGTTGTCACTATCTCACTATAAAACATAGATGCTTTCTGTTCCAAAATGTGTTTACCATCCAGGATGAAATTCATCATCTTGCATGGGGCCCACAAAGGCTCTCTCTTGTACTTGTAAACCACAGGCTAAAGTCTTATGTAGTGCTTCAAATGGTATATGTGTCCTTGTGGGGAGCCTGTGTGCTGGAATGAGTTTTACCAGCATGAATAGCAAGGAATGGTATGACCATAACAACAGCAGTAACTGCTGCCTTTGGTACAAATGAATATACAGAACAGACCATGAACAAAATTGTTTAACTCCTATTTTGAATGCAGTTGTGCTCTGAAAACTTAGAATATGCCAGTTTTGAACTTGCCACTAACAATTTATATGTTCATTTTTTAAAGATATTTGTAACTTAAAATACCTAAATCTTCCCTTTGAGACTTGAAAAACACATTGGGTGGGTTTGGTCTTCCACTTTCATAGATTCATGCAATTATCCACTATTGAAAACAAAAGTTATGCTAGAAAGCTGCACTAGAAATGTTGCCACATTAGTCTACCACACAGTTTGTCTAGGGGAATATCAGTTTTGAGTATAATTGGTCGTAATTTTGTATAAGCAGGTAGCCTTTTACATATTGTGGGTCTAGATCATCTTGTTTCTTGTCATTGGAGACTGAAATTTAGAACTGTCTGGAAATCCTGTGACACCTGAAAGATGGGGAGACAGGTCAAAGGGAGATCTTGCTGGAGGTTCTGCTTTTACCTGAGCAATTACTACTTTTTTTGCCTGTTTTATTTGGTGGGTTTTTTTAACTACTTCGGTAGAGCTTTCAGTAAGACTGTAAAATTTTTCACTCTCTTTAATCTAGAGTTTAGCAAACTAGCTTTACCATTGTACTACCTTGAACTATCAGAGTAAACTAAAGGAAAGCTATGCAATTCAATTCACATTTCTTGGAAGGCTGAAGACTTATTGATATAGATGTGGTTCTATAATACATATGTGTGCGGCTTGAGCTCCAGTCTCATTTGGGTTTCTCTCTGGACTCTGACTAATTTTTTTCAAAAGGAAGGTCTTGTATTGGTCATGCAGATAGGTATCTGGAAATCTGTGAATTTTTTTTTTTTTTTGTGGGAGCTGGTTTTGGTTCAACACTTAAAAACCAAGTCAATTATAAAACAAAGCCCACATGTTCTTTCAAAAGCATGCAAACATGTATATTATGTTTTTGCATGCCTAATGTCTGTGATTGTGCAGAAAGTGCACACACAGTGCACTGAGCCAAAGAACTTTAGGGAATGCAACTCCTACCTAAATACATCAAGGACTTTCCTTCACCAAACAGCTCTTCAGATGTAGAAAAGTGTTTAGTCTTCTAAGCTATAGAATTATCAGGGGATTTAAATGATAATATAGTATATATAATAAATATTTAATACATATAATATTACATAACATAATTTAAAATTATTTCCTGAAGTAAAATATTTCTCTATTCTTTTAACTTCTTTTCTATTTCATGTTAAAATAATTCTAGAATATTCTATGTAATTAAAAGTTCCTATATAGGTGCTTGGTGCTAAAAAACTGTTTGCAGTAAGTGTCATTCTAGCACAGGTGCTAGCGTATTTATCTATGAATTCCTAGAGAATATATATTAATTACTAAATTATAATGATGACTATCTAATTTCATTAAATGCTTTATCACAACAAACATTACTACATAAAATACTGTTTTACCATATTGTACAAAATAGTCAGCTTTCTGGATTCCTATAAATGTGTAATAATATTATATTATTAAAAATCTTTTTAAAGAAAGTTTTAGAAAAAATTAATACCTCAACTGTTGCTTAGATTATGTTGACACAGGGAATTACTCCTTGTCAATTATTTGCTATTTCAAACTCACTTATATTAGATAAGATTTAAAAAGAGAATCCTGTATTTCAACTTAGGAGTCCTGGTAGACAAGAAGTTCTGCATGGAACAGCGATGTGCCCTTGTGGCCAGGAAGGCCAGTGGTATCCTGGGGTGCATTAAGAAGAGCATGTCCAGCAGATCGAGGGAGGTTCTGCTCCCCCTCTACTCTTCACTGGTGAGACCTCACCTGGAGTATTGCATCCAGTTCTGGGCTCCTCCTTCTCCACAGGGCTGCTTTCCAGCAGATCACCTCCCAGTCTGTACTGGTGTACTTTATTCTTCTTCGACAGATGCAGGACTCTGCACTTATCCTTGTTAAACATTAGGTTCTGCTCTGCCCTGCTTTCCAGTCCGTGCAAGTCTCACTGGATGGCCACACAGCCTTCAGATGTATCTGCCAATCCTCCCAGTTTTGTGTCGTCAGCAAACTTGCTGAGAAGACACTGTCCCATCATCAATGTCATTGATAAAGATGTTGAACAGGACTGGTCCCATCACTGATCCCTGGGGGACTCCATTAGTTACAGCTTTCCATCTGGACTTGGCACCATTGACCATTACTCTTTGGGCTCTATTGTCCAACCAGTTACTAATCCATTTTATTATCTGCTCTTCTATCTATTTTTTGTCACATTCTGTTTTTCCATTTCTTAATCTTCCTCAGTTATCGACTACTTTACATACCATGAAACTAGACAAGAGTCTCTTGTTTTAATCTCAGATGACAAATGAAAACCCAATCTAATATTAGGTAAATGTTAACTATTTAATAGACAAATGTCAAACTTTGCTTTATTTATTTCTGTCTTAAATAAATAGGATTCATACTCAATTACAAACGTTAAATGTGTTTTACTAAAAGTATCTATTCTGAATATTTAAAATTCAGTTTTTAATTTCTGCGCATTATATTTGCATACAAACAAAGAATAGGTTATTTTTGGAAATTACAATACGGCCTAATTTTCCTGGGAAACTAATTGTTATTACACTTTTTTTTTTTTTTAACATTTATTATGAATGTCTTTTTCTTCCAAACATTTTACATACTATAGAGTATCAGTTTTTGAAACTCCTGTAAAGCAGCAGAAAAGTCAGAATCCAATCTAAACATTCACAGTTCTATATATGGAATACTATATTAATAAACAGAAAAAAAAAAAAAACCAACCAAACAACAGAATGTAAAACCTTGATAGGGAAATAAAGGTATGTAAAGATTAACTGGAAAAAGCAATAGAAAATCTCTAAACTCAGATCAAGACTTAAATCTGGGCAATTTGCTATTAATAGCAGAGGTATTCATATTTATCTTAATGATAGATTAAGTTCTTGAGTCATGCATTTTTAGGGCCAGAATACTGGTCTTATTTGGTACTCTTAATACAGTTTCCTCAATCAAACAGACCAATAAGCATTATTTAATTAAGTGTAATTTAATCCAGTGCAGGCATCTGCTGTGTTGAACACCATGGGAAGATAAGGGAGAAGGTATGCATTTAACAAGTCACAATATGCCTAAGCAATATGTTTGGAAACTCTCCAAAAATAACTCAACCTTCTGTAAATTTATACCATCTGGGGTAAGGCTTTTGTCAGCATCTCTCCCTGCTTGCTGATATCTTTGGGAGGGCTGAATAATGCAATTTTCTCTCTGTTATAACATTCAGAATTTTAGTCCTATCCCACACTTCAGAGATTATTTCCTCTGATCTGCATTCAGTAGATGATGGCTACTCCCTGTTGCATTTTCACTCACCCTGAACATTTGCCAGATTTTGGTAAAACTTATAATCTTCCCTTATAGTATGTATCTCTGCAGTTGGAAAGAGGAAAATAAAGTGTCTTGATCAAAATAAGCAAACATGAATTTGTTTTTTCCCTTCCATATGTAAAATTCATGTATGTACATAAAAAACCACAGCATATTCCTCAATATTCTTAGAATCATAGAATAGTTTGGGTTGGAAGGGACCTTTAAGGGTCATCTAGTCCACCATGCCCTGCAATGAGCAGGGACATCTTCAGCTAGACTATATTTCTCAGAGCCCAGTCCAGCCTGACCTTGAATGGTTCCAGAGATGGGGCATCTACCACCCCTCTGGGCAACCTGTTCCAGTGTTTCACCACCCTCATTGTAAAAAAATTTCTTCCTTATATCTATTCTGAATATACCACCTTTTAGTTTAAAATCGTTACCTCTTGTCCTATAGCAACAGGCCCTACTACAGTGTTTGTCCCCATCTTTCATATAAGCTCCCTTTAAGCACTAAAATGCTGCCATAAGGACTCTCTGGAGCCTTTTCTTCTCCAGGATGAACAAGCCCAAATCTCTCAGTCTTTATTCATAGGAGAGATGTTCCAGCCCTTTGATCACTTTTACAGCCCTCATCTGGACCAACCCTAACAGCTCCATGTCTTTCCTGTGCTGAGGATTCCAGAGCTGGATGAAGTACTTAAGGTGGAATCACATCTGAAAGGAGTAGAGGGGGAGAATCACCTCCTGTGATCTCCTAGCCATGCTTCTTTTAATGCAGCCCAGGATATGGTTTGCCTTCTGCCAGCTCATTTCTATCTTTCATCCACCAGTACTCCCAAGCCCTTCTCCACAGAGCTGCTCTCAATCCTTTCACCCCCATGCCTGTATTGATACCGAAGATTGCCCTGACCTAAATGCAAGATCTTACACTTGGACATTGGTCCTATTTATATCAAAGGCCAAGGGAAAATGCTTCCTCTAAGGTCTATGTAACATTCCAGTTTTAGGTGTAGACAACATCCTTCTTTAGAAATTTGAAAATGTCCTACCTTTCCAAAGGAGTATTAAATATGGGATTTCTTACTTTTAACATCTAAGAAAACTTCAGATGGATTTGGTAATGCATTCTTTTTTTATTAAGACCTCCCATTTGGCTGCTCTACAATGTAGTTTTTTAGATAGTCTGATTAATCAAGTCAACAAAACCAACAAAAAATTATCTTTACCCTGCTTCACACATTCTTTGTGGATTTGCTACTCTATGTTATCTAGAAAATTTATTGTCAGGACTATTCATTTTCAAGTTGTGACCCCTGAATTAAAATGTTATCTTGTATTTTCTAACACACCAGTCCCACTGAAAGTATTACATTTGCTCTTTATTTCACTTTGCCACCTAAGTTTTGGTTTCTGTTGAGATTTTTTTCAACTATTTAATAAATTCTTCATTATTAGTTCCCTTTTGATTGGTGACATAGTCAGTATATTATAGTGCAGTAATAATTAAAAAAAAAAAGTTCCTCTTAAGTAATTAGTTAAAAAATATCCAAAGTCAGACCCATAAAATATAGTTTAGGGGTTTTTTTTTACCAAGAGATGTTTAAGTGAGTTTTCTATCAGGCATTATGCATATCTGAGTGTGCATGTAAGAGTCAAAATGGAAACTATGAAACTATGGTTCTAATAACTGACTGGCTAGGTAGCAGTTCTGCTGGACAGGACCTGGTAGATAGTAGGCCAAACCAACTCAGACATGCATTTTGGCAGCAATGAAGGCAAACTTCCTGCATTTTATCAACATCAACATCCTCCATAAATCAAGGGAAGTGATTATTCCTCTTAACGTACCATTTATTAGACCACATTTGGAAGACCATGTCTAGTTTTTGGACTCTTTTCTTCCTACACAAGCATAGCTTTGCATACAAGTTGAATGAGATTCAAATAGGCTTGTACTAACAGATATGCAAGATCTCGTGATCAGGCAAGATTAACATCTATTGATAAAGAAAAGGGGCTATGGTAAACGAACAAATTTAGCAAACCTTGAAGAACATTCAGTTCTGCTATTTTGACATGTGAGCATGACGGACTGACAAAATGACATGCAAAGTTCTTGGTGATATGCCAGTGTACCATAAGGTCACAGACAGGGGACTTTGTTTGTGAAAAAAGGCAGAAGAGGGAACTAATATCAGTGGGGTTTTTTTGTTTTGGTCACATATTTTGTGTGTTAGTCAGCACAAGGATAGACTGTGCAGATAGTCCTTTTGTCTGTTGTGTTTGTTTTGTTTTGCTTTGCTTTGTTTTTAATCACATGCTTTTTATCTGCTTATTTGATAACAAAAATAGTATTGCACAATATATGAATACAAATTTTATCAGTAAATATCTGGCAGACTCTATGAAGTGGAGATGATATAGTGTATGATGAACATGCAATGTTGAACAACTTCCTAAATTTGGGCATTTTGTGTTATCTACTACTAAATTAATTTCTCATTGAAAATGAAAATTACATTATTTTGTGATTATTAATTCTTTTTGCAATTTCAGCTATTTCTCTCTAGCCTCCATGGTTTTTTTGCTGTAGAAATGACAGAGGAGTCAAAAGAAAATATTTGTGGGATTTTTCTTTTTTCTTTTCTTTTTTTCACAGAAAAGTAGTGTTTCTTTTTCTTTTATTCTAATATTTTATTTCTATTTCTTGTATTTGGAATTTTACCTACTCTGTGTGACCATGTTCAATATCATACTAGATTTACAAATTATTAACTGTACTAGGAAAGTTTGTAATTTATTTGCAAGGGGTTTAGTTCCTTTTGAAAAAGTATAAAGACTGTGAAAGTTGAGAGCTGTACAACCAGATTCCTGTCTCATGGCATATAGAAGTAGGACATAAAGGAAAAAAATCAGAAAATTTAAATGCTACAAAACTACTTCTCTCTAGGACAAGTTGTTTATAACTCAGTTGCATTTCAGTGTTTCTGAGACAAATAGTTATAAAGTCTGACATCAATGTACAGCCACAGCTGCATTAATGACATCATCTTGAAAATGAAGGTGTATTTGAGAGGTACATAAAAGTAGTATTAAAGTTTAGAAGACAAATGCTATCAGCAACATTGTGACAGCACTCCTCAAGACAATGAAAAGGCAGATTTGCAGTTATTTTGTGAGAGTAGCCAAGGAAGTTTAAATGTAAACATTAATAAGGGATTAATTAAATCTATTACTAATAGCCAGCTTTTAAAAAAGGAGTATCTTGTCTCTAACACATTGTGTTGGTTTTTTTAATAGTTTGTTTAAGATGTTTTCTTTCACTGTGGGTAACAAGATAAACATTAAAGAAGGACATGGATGAATTAACTTGCAGGTATTTTGGAGGAAGCATTACATGAAAATATGTACCAAAGAGAAAGCATTACAATATCTACCTTACAGGGAAAATAAACATAATGTGTAATCCTATTTGAATTGTACTTTACTCACCTTAATAATATTAACTTACCCCCTTTATCGCCCCAAAAACCTTTATAGGAATTGCCTGATAGGTATTTTCTCCTTCAGTAGGTCTGGAGAATTTTTCTTATGTTTCTATTTCTTTCTTTAAGCTTGTCTAATTCAAGTGCTTTTCCACATGAGGAATGGAAAGAAGGAAGGTAAGTGCTCCTTTTAGGTAACAAATAATTTATATAGTTCATATATTTTGAGAGAGTTTTAAGTCAGATGTAAGCATTATTTCATCTAGCCTGGTCTTCTGAACACCATAAATCATTAATTTTTAATTTTTACCCAAATACCTAACCGAAGGACTTATCTAGAATGGAGCGGGTAAGGTGGTATGTTAAACAGAAATCCAGTTTTAGCAGATAGGCATTTAGGAAGTGAATTTAGAGTCAAGTGTCCTAAGGCAGAGTTGTTAAGTGTTCTGATCACATTCAAGACATTGAGAATTTTCAGAACTGTAAACAAAGTAAGACCTACAGAAGGAATAAATAGTTATATTCCTCAATGTTGTGGTGGTTTTATATGCATATGTAGTCCATGCCCCACATTCATTAGTCTGAGAGACCAAGTAAAGAAAGCTTACTAGAGCAGAGCACAACTCCCTCTTGGCCCAGATTCTTTCTTCTTGTATGAAAGCAAGGCCTTTCTCACTATCTGCTGTCAGAAGGTAGCAAAAATGCCAGACATGAGGATGATTGGTGGAGTGCCCTCTAACCCTTTGACTTCTCAGTGTATACAAAACTGCAGATTACAGACAAAATAAGAGGTCACATCCATTATCCTAAGCCATCCTCACACATAACCCATACAAACAATCTTAAAATTAGTACCTAAATTTATTCTAAGGACTCAAAGTGACATTTTGTAATTTCTACTTCAGCAGGTATCTTCTGGAGTATTTTTTGTTTACAGCTAGGGAGACATATGCTATTTCATGGTTCTTTTGGTCTAAACTTCTAAACTTTGGGGTTTTGACCAGTCTTTGAAACAATGCTAGTAAACTCTAGACAGAACCTCCAGAACACAAAACCTATTAGCTGCTTCTCATTTTTACCACTTGTATGATACCTAAATTTTGTAGGGTGTGATAGAAATACTGAAAATATTGTGAATGACTGTGCTGTTCAGATCTCCAGTCCAGTTTTGTTGATTGGGAAGAAAAAAAAAAAAAAAAAAAAAAAAAAAAGAGATACTTTTAGGAATTTTATATAACTGGACCTCAAAATCCTTCAGGTTAATCTCTGATGACTAAAGAAAACTACAACAAAATAAATCTGCTGACTTAAAACTAATCCTATTTAGGTAAGCAATTTCTGGTTTTACAACTGCAAACCCAGACATGTGAGGTCGAGTGAGGCATTACAATCTTATATTCATGTAAATTTAATTGGAATAGCTGAAATCTTTCACTAAAACAAAATATATACCTGCACACAAACTGAATAAACCAGCTGTGCAGATGGAGGTTCCATGGAAACTAGAGTCTGCATGTCCATGAGTTGAGCTACAATGTTGAGGTACTATGACCCAATGAGAGTGGGTTGATGCAGTTTTGTATCTGCTGTTTGAATATTCAGTATTCCAGGGTGCTGTGTCCTTTCCATATAGGCATTCCTAGTTGACAAAGAATTATGATAGAGGGGTAGGAATTGCCTCATTGTCTCTCCTGCCCCTTCTTCCTTCCCTCAAAGACAGTTGAATCCTAATTTAAAGGAAGCTAAGGAGCTGATGGGGACATACTCCATAATAATACTATTTCCATAATAATACTTCCAAAACTCCAGCCTCAGTTGAAGACATGATTCTTCATGGAAAGAGCGGTGGGATATTGGAATAGGTTGCCCAGGGAGGTGGTTGAATTGCCATCCCTGGATGTGTTTAAGAATCATTTAGATGTAGTGTTGGGGAATAGGGTCTAGGGGTGAACTTGTAGAGTAGGGTGAATGGTTGGACATGAAGATCCCATGGGTCTTTTCCAACCTAGATGATTCTGTGTGATTCTGTGTGATTATATTATGCCCCTTTAGTGAAGCTCAGGACTCTGTAATGCTCTTGTCTGCTCAATAGTCAGATCAGAAAAAGTTATCTGAAGTGTTGAATTAACTGTAGCACACAGAAGTAAGTTGATTGATCGATCAGCAAAATTTAAATAATTTTTGTAAAGATGCCACAGAACAGAGTTCATCCTACATAATTGAGAAAAACACTGAAAATAAATCAGTCATTTTCTGATTCAGTTCATCTACCTTTTGACTTTTCACAGAAGAGGCAAATTTCCTTTTTTCAAAACATTCTAGAGATGATCAGTCTCTTAGAGCATGAGATAGAGGAATAAAGGTACATTAAGCTTCTATACCATTGTTACTTCTGACAAGTACTGCCTACTGTCAAATCCTCTCTACAAATAAAAATAAAGGGTTTGTTCTGTTCTGTTTTGGTTTTATTTTTAAGCTTAAAGGCATACCGTGAGTTTGGAATTTTATAGAAAGTTCTGCTGTCATATTGATTCTGTATTTGTATTTCCTGCAAATATATCTGACTGAAAATGTACTAAATTATATAAGGTGTAATGGGCTTGTTTTGATTTGAACTATATGAACATAGTTAAGACGGTTTCTACCCTTGTTGTTGTTCTATGCCATGCTTTTATGTTATAAATACAACATAAATGTACATTTGAATAAGAGTATTAATGATCCCCTGATGTTTTTAGAGTATAAAATTCTCTACAGAGAACACAATGTATAGGATTAGTATGTTTCTGTAAAACATCAGAAAAAAAAAATGTATAGATGATGCACATCATCTTTGTTTCTGAACAAATCTCTTGTTTTGAGGTATCCTTTTTAAATGCCATGAGTTTGCTGGTTTGGCTGGTGACTTCAGACAACTGTAATACAATGTACTGCAGAATTAATATTCCCTCTAAAAAAAAAAAATAAGAAAAAGGAAGCTTGATATTTGTTATCCAGGGGAAGAGTTCTTAAGCCAACAAAGAAATTAATTATTTTTGAACTCTTTGCCTGTAAAGAAAAGAGAAATCCACTGCTGGTATCTAGCGTAATCACAGAGTTTGAGCAAGCAACTATATGATGCAGTGGATTTGATTCTAATAAAGTGTGTGCACTGAATGAATTTAATATTTTTGTCACTATTGTAAATTATTTGCAGGTCTAAGAAACAAAGACTTTGTAGCCTTTGTGCTGTAACCTTTCATACATGTCTGTGAATGGTAAAGTTCATGTGTTGCTTTTTGTTTGTTAGTTTGTGATTAGCTATTTCAATTTTTTAATGATCTTTTGTCTTTAAAAAATACTATATCACAGTCTTGGGCAGTAAACAATGTTCAAGTTTTGAAGTCTTATTGTCACTCAGATCACTGGACTAAATGCATATTGATTATTTATGTGTTCATCATTCAGCTAATGAATTTACTCTGATGAAGTATGAACATTACAAAATTAATGCTCAAATTTGACAGATATTTTCCTCTTCTTGCAAAATATGAATGTCATGGTTCAGACCCATCCAGGAGCTGAGCACCATGTGGCTGCTTGCTCACACCCCAC
Source organism: Megaceryle torquata (assembly GCA_024611175.1). Lineage (NCBI taxonomy): Eukaryota > Metazoa > Chordata > Aves > Coraciiformes > Cerylidae > Megaceryle > Megaceryle torquata. The sequence continues at coordinate 4,319 of JANIJG010000832.1, read as the reverse complement.
ACCCTTCCCAAGTGATGGGAAGGAGAACAGGGAGAAAAAAGACAAAACCCTGTGGGCTGAGATGAGAATTTAATAGAACAATGCAAGAGAAGAAGAAACAACATATAATATTACTACTAATAAATATATATATTATATATAAAGTGAGTGATATACAACACACCAAACTGCCTCACCAATGTGCTGCACCAGAGAACAACTTGCTAGTCCCAGCCTGCCCTCTGTTCTTATATAGTGGGCATGATGTCAGTATGGTAAAAAATATCCCATTGGCTGATTATTTTTTTTTTATTTTTTGCATCCATGTGTAGGATATGAGTGATGAATAAAGAGATAAAATAGTCTTACAAAGAGGATTATAGGCAAAGATTGGGAGACAATTTTCATACTTTATTCTGATTAATGCAGATTGATGTAACCTAGAAACTCATGTGTCTGATCATCCCATATGTATCAGATAGAAAGAAGCCTTATTCTGAGTCAAAGGAATGAAAATACCACGTCTAAAAGCACATTGATAGATTCTAGGGACACAGCAGTATTTTCCCAAGACTTTTACTACATTCTTTCCTTCATTCCTTCCTTCTCTCTCTATTCTCTCTCTATATATCCTCCCCTCCCCCCCCCCCCGCCTTCTTTTTCAGATGGTCTTTGCAACAGCTTTAGACAATGTTCTAACAAACCTACAGCTTTCTGACATAGAACCCACTTCAAATAACTACCCCAACCAAATGTTTATAACTGAATTTAGTAATGGTACTGTCTTGGAAGTAAATAAAGTAAATATATCTTAGTTACAGACAAAGTTAAGATTAGACCATCTGCAAGGAAAGGGATGTGAATGGAAGTAAAACAGATTGTGACAAATATTTGTTAATTTTCTAAGACCCTGGATTGACTATGTCTAAGTCATAAGGAATATAGTGAAATAGAAGTTTCATAAAGATTCATTCTTATCGCTGAATTTTCTTAGGTGATTAGACACTTACTAATAAAAATAAATTAGACTGACAAACACATTAGTTTGGGACTGTGAACGACTTGTTTCAGTCTGCGGGATGATGGTGGAAGTTGTTGTTCCTTATCAACTCATGTAACTCCCGTAACTTACATATTCTATAAGAAATGGAAATAATATAGTCATATAGCAAGGATGTAAGATCAACCCTGCCTCTAAATTGAAGATTCAGTTAGTTGCATAAAGTTGAATCCAGCTTCTTTGGCCAAGTGAAGCAATTTCTAGTCTAAAAACCTGTTCTCTATAATGCTGTATCTCTATCTAGTGACAGCAGAACTGTAAGCCTTTCTGTAATGCACTGAGTTAATATGAAATAATTGACATTCAAGTCACTACACATTTGTGAAGTATTTAGTTCCTTCTTCTACAATTTATTTTCATCTTTATGTACTAATTGAAAGACCTTCAAATTAGATTTGAAGAGGGGAAGGGATAAAACCAGGCTTGCTGGAGATAAGCCTGTGGGTGGCACATCAGTGTTTGGGGGATGACATGCAAGTGAGGTCCTTAGGTTTGTCATCCCAGGGGACAGAGTTACATGTGTTGGCAAAGAAAGAAGGGATATTGATGAGCTAGAAATCACAGAAGTGCCTGGCAATTGTTAGGTAAGAATTAGGCCTTCTCAGCCTAAAAAGATGATGGGATCAATAGCCCTCCTGAAGTACATCTACAATGCACAAAGTATGGGCAACAAACAGGAGGAACTGGAAGCCACTGTACAGCAGGAAACTATAATATAGTTTCCATCATGGAAACACGTTGGGATGATTTGCATAACTAGAGTGCTTCATTGGATGTCTATAAATTCAGAAGGGATAGGCCAGGGAGGAGAGGTGGCAGAGTGGCCCTGTATGTTAGGGTGTGCATTGAGTGACTTGCCCATAATGATAGAGATGATACGGTTTAGTGTCTATGGGTAAGAATCAGGGGAAGGGCCAAGACAGATGCCATGGTGGGAGTCTGTTGTAGAATTATAGAATCATTTCAGTTGGAAGAGACTATTAAGATAATTAAATCCCACCATTAACCTAACACTGCTAAACCCACCATAAAACCATGTTCCTAAGCACCTCATCTACATGTTTTTTAAATACCTCCAGGGATGGTGACTCTACCATGTCCATGGGCAGCATGTTCAATTGTTTGTTCTTAACAAAGCTTTCAGTGAAGAAGGTTTTCCTAATGTCCAGCCTAAACCTCCCCTGTTGCAACTTGAGGCCATTTCTTATTGTCCTATTACTTGTTACTTGGGAAAACAGACTAATCCCTACCTTGCTACAACCTCCTTTCAGGTAGTTGTAGAGAGAGATAAGGTCTCTTCACAGACCCCTCATCTCAAGACTAAACAAGCATAATAGACTGGAGGCTAGCAAACATAACACCTGTTTAAGAGAAGTGCTGAAAGTAGGATCTGGGGAGCTACAGACCTGTTAGTCTGACCTTGGTTCCAGGGAAGATTATAGAGCAGATCATCTTGAGTGCCGTCAGGTGGCACATACAGGACAAGGAGGTGATTGGCCCCAGTCAGCATGGGTTTATGAAAGGCAGGTCCTATTTGACTAACCTTCTATCCTTCTATGACAAGGTGAGCCACTTAGTCGATGAGGGAAAGGCTGTGGATGTTGTTTACCTTGACTTCAGTAAAGTTTTTGACACTGTTTCCCACAGCAATCTCATGAAGAAACTGGCTACTCATGGCTTGGATGCATCATAAGCTGGATGGCTTTGCTGGATAAAAAACTGGCTAGATGGTCAGGTCCAAAGAGTTGTGGTGAATGGAGTTAAAACCAGATGGTGGTAAGAACGAGTGGTGTTCCCCAAGGCTTAGTATCAAGGATAGTTCTATTTAATATCTTTATCAATGATCTGCATGAAGGGATTGAGGGCACACTCAGTAAGTTTGTAGATGATACCAAGTTAGACAGGTGTGTTAGTCTGCTTGAAGGTAAGTAGGTTCTACAGAGGGATCTGGACAGACTGGATTGATGAGATGAGGCCAGTGGTATGAGGCTCAAGAAGGCCAAGTGCCAGGTCCTGCACTTGGCTTGAAACAACACTATGCAACATTACAGCCTTGGGGAAGAGTGGCTGGAAACCTGCCTGGCAGAAAAGGACTTGGGAATGTTGGTTGACAGCTAGCTGAACATGAGCCAGCAGTGTCCCCAGGTGGCCAAGAAGATTCCCCTCCTTGGGTTTGGGGGGATGCTGCCTGGTTTGGGCCAAGGGCATCCTGGTTTCTATCAGTAATAGCATGGTCAGCAGGATTACAGAAGTGATCATCCTTCTGTAATCAACAGTGTAAATGTCCCTGTACTGTTGAGACCAAACCTTGAATGCTATGTTCAGTTTTTGGGGCCCTCCCTAAAAGAAGGACATTGAGATACTGGAGCCTGTCCAAAAAGGGCAATGAAGCTGGTGAAGGATCTAGAGAACAAATTTTATAAGGAGAGAACTGGAGTTGTTTACCCTGTAGTAAAGGAGGCTGAGGAGAGACCTTATCAATCTCTACAACTACCTGATAGGTTAATGGGGTTGTAGAGAGGTGGGGTCAGTCTGTTCTCCCAGGTAATAAGAAATGTAACAAGAGGAAATAGGCTCAAGTTGTGCCAGAGGAGGTTTAGGTTAGATATTAGGAAAACTTTATTCACAGGAAAGGTTGTCAAGCACAGGAACAAGATGCTCAGGGGATTGGTGGAGTCACCATCCCTGGAGATAATTAAAAGATGTGTAGATGTGATGCTTAGGGACATGGTTTAGTGGTGACCTGGCAGTGCTGGGTTAGTGGTTGGACTTAATGATCTTAAAAGTCTTTTCCAACAAAAACAATTCTTACAATTCTATGATTCTGTGTGTCTTTTGTTGAGAACCATAGCCTTGATATGTGCAATTTTAAGAGATATTTATGAAATTAATTATTCTGCCTAAGGATGGATATATCAGTGTAGGTTTGCATAGTGAGATAAATGAGAGGAGTATCTGGCCTACCATTTGGGTTTGCATTCTGAATACTGATTGTGATGAGAGTGTCTGTAGTGGTAAAGAGGACACAGATTACTTTTGGAATATGTTTTAAATGTATAAATGTGGTTTTTTGGATGCTGTCCATATTTCTTTTCCTATGCATGCACAGTTTGTTGGAAAGAATCATAGAATCATTAAGTTGGAAAAGACCTACAAGATGATCAAGTCCAACCTTCTACCCAACACTTCCATGACCACTAGATCATGTCCCAAAGTGCCTCATCTACATAGTTTTTGAACACACATAGGGATGGTGACTCCACCACTTCCCTAGGCAACC
>JANIJG010000831.1:5807-26702 GCA_024611175.1 Megaceryle torquata | reverse complement strand
TGAGCCAATAGAAGATGGACAAGTGTGATTATTAATGAGATGACTGTATAAAAGTACTACGCTGATAGCTAATAAACGAAGTTTGCTTTACCAATCATATCGATTGTCCGCATCTTCCCTCGCTGCTCCGCAAAGCTTAACAACATGCATCAGAAAGCATCTCCCTTAAAGGTACAAGGCCCTTGTCTTCTAGCCATTCTCCAACATCTTTGATTTTCCTTTTTTAAAGTTCCTTTGTTTTTATGTGTTGCTCCTGTATGAAATGATGAGTGCAGTGACTTTTTTTTGTTGTTTCTGCAGGTATCAAAACCTGCAGGTATCTAAATCTGACTTCATAGTCAGTGTTGGGAGCTAGTCCTCTGCAGTGTTAAGGACCAAGACAAGACTTGTTTCTCCTCCTATGGGCTTATGATCAGCATTCATTTACTATCTTTTGTTCCCAACTAGTCTCCCAAGGCTCCACTTGAATATGTCAATGATTTTCATCTTTATGGACAGTCCTAGAACTACTTTTTTCTTACTTTGGCATGAAAATTTATTATATATACTATAGAGTCTTGCCTCTTATGTGTCCTCAAGGACAGGTACACATGATCTGATGTGAACAGGAACTTATCCCAGTTCAGTGGCCCAGTCCATAAAGACTCAGTTGTAATGTTTTGAGTGGGCTCTTTACTTATTTTAACACCTCTCAAAGTGTGTCAATGTAGATGTTTAGATATGCATAATTTATTTTATTTTTTTTTTAGTACCCCTATAGTGATTTTATGTAGTTACATAGGGATCTTAGAAACATAATTAATGGTACTAGATACTTTTTGAGTAGGGAAGCAGTAAACTTAAAATCAGACTTGTCAAAGCTTCTTTATTTACCATTTCCCATGACCTCTGTTCATCTATAAAAACTAAATAACTTATTAAAGTTAGAGAAATTCACTTTCTGATGGTGTCTCTCTATACCTGTGGTGCTGTCTGCATGTTCAGAAGTTTAAGTCAGTACTGCTTGTCTTGCTGTAATTTCTTTTCACATGAGAATTTTTGAGATTTTCATTAGAGAGAACATGGACACCAGCAGGGTTCTCCAGGAGCTGGGTTAAATTATGTTAAAAATCTTTTGTAGAAACATAATTATTTTTAAAACTGATCACAATGACAAGCAAAAGAACTGTATGCATTTTCTCCCTTGTAGATACCTGGACCTGTCTACAATTTCACAGGCTGTATGCAAGTCATAGAAATCAATAATGTGGGACCTTTCAACTTCTCCAACGCTATGGGAAGAAATAATGTTGACAATTGCAGGTAAACTACCCTCTGTGCCTTTGAAAGAATTGGAATAATATGGAAGAAACTCTTTGGGTTGATTTTGCTTTCTTCCTTAAATAGGGTGACCATTTTAGATAATTTTAACAATGGTTACAGAAAAAAAAAATATATATATATAAAGAGCTATTGTGGTTTCCTTTATGCTTCTGAAGCACTTTCTTTATGGAAGATGTTTTTTGCAGAGTGGTTCAATTAAGTTTGACAGCTTATTTAGAGTGGGCTTTCACGCACTGAATGCTGAAACATAGTGTATTAAGCAAGATTATCTGCAACAAAATACAGGAGTAGGAAATGGGATGATGTGCTGTTGTGTTTCTACTCATAATTTTGGGAGTTACATTAGTGTCCTAATAAATACTAATGACTTGCTGCTAGACTTACTACATATGAGGTTGTGAAAAATGATGGAAAGTATTGTTTCTGAATAAATAAAAAAATCCTACTTGATTTCATTTTTGCCTATTCATATTGCTGTTGGTCATGCTTTGATATAAAACACTATACACAATACTACTGTGGCATATAAAAGGTTTGATCATGGAAAAATGGAAAATGAAAGTAGAGGTGAATTGCATTTGTGGATCATGAAGTCTTTCATAACAGAGTATAATTTTAGCCATATGTCCTATATCCATTGAGAATTCTGTATAAGACTTTTTACATATGTTTTTTTATTTTTTTCCCTACATTTTACAGAATTGTTACGGTAATGCTCTTGTGCGTTTTTAAACATTATATTAGAAAGCTGTGGTAACTTACTAGATCATTACTTAAAGCTCCATGAGATCTGGAATCTGCACTCACTTCTACCACTTGGCCCTTTAAGGAACTTACACACATCACACTCCAAGTTATGAAAGGAGTGTAAACACCAAATCCATTATCTGATCAGTCACCTGCCTCAAATCTTAGGCATCTAAGCTTTTGCCAGTAAAACTTTGACCATAAAGTTCAGCTTGTTACACCTGAACACTATTTGGAACAGCAGCTCATTGTCATCTCCTTGTCCAAACTTGATGAAGAAATAAAATTTTTCACCCTTTGAGTACCCCAAGTTATTTTGTTTGGAAGATGTTCTCTAAGTGTAGTTAAGAAACAGTTCTGGGTGTAAATCCTGCACAAAATACAGAATTCTGTCCTCTGTTGTGACAAACCCCAGCTAAGAAAGAAGTAATGGCTCCACTCTTGCCTTTCTACAGAGTTATTTCCTAGCCAGAACTGTGATCTCGTCCAAAAAGGAGGCACGTACTCTCATCTCTAGAACTACACGTCTGTGCAGAACAGAAGTTCATGGAGATGGAAGCGAGGAAGCTACTCCATGTCTTTAATTCATATATTAATTTAGGGGAAAATATATTGACTTCAAGGAATATTTATACATTAGAAATTAAATAATCACTGGGAAAAAATCATAAACCACCTCAGAGGTCTCCTTTTGTTGCTAGATTAGGAAAATGTTCTCCATTTTATACAGGCATTAAAGCTGTCCCAAATCCTAGGCAAGATGTAGGTCTGTGTTTTAAGCTACTAGATAGATAATTTTTTTTTTTTCAGTTTTTCCTATTGAGTAGTTTACATAACCATTCATTTAAGAACCAAGAGCCTTCAAGAACCAGACCAATGAAATCTGCTTTGTTCAGTCTATGTTATCTATATAACATACAGAGGGATGCAGACAGGAAGGAAAAAGCTTATAAGCAAATTCAGCTTTGTTCATGTTTTAAATTTGTCTAATTACAGAGCTGTATTATCTGTTACAATATAAAGAGCTACATGTCAAGATTTATTGTCTTTTTTATAGATTCTGATACTTCCTTCGTAATTAATCAATTAGCATAGAAAAATCGCTGATTCAGTATGATATAGATATTAAAGACCATTTTATTTTAATCAGAACTCAGTGATTACAGTCTAGGCTCTTTCTTACAAATACTTAATGTGTATATGTAACTGATGGAGTAAAATAACATGATAGTTTGTATAGATGAACTGCAGAAAAAATCCTGTACATAAAAGGACGCTGGAAGGGTGTTGGGCCTCCTCAATCCCCTGTCCTGGACAACGTGTTCCTTTTACCACCCTGCATGTTCCAGAATGCTGCAGATGTGCCTCTTAGTGTCCAGTCCCATGTAGTCCACACAGAACTGGCTCCATCCTGGTCCAAATCACATCTATTCCTCTCTGGGAGAAGCTGGCAAACAGAACTGAAATTAGTCTGAATTGTCATGGTTGTCCCAAAGAAGTGGACTAGAGGCAAGCATGGCAGGTGTTCTCTTTACTCATTCCCTGCTCTGTGACACATGAATTTCCTATCTGTCCACACACAGCAGCTTACATCCTCCTTTCCTTTTCTGCTTTAACACACACAGGGGTTGGACTCAATGATCTGCAGAGGTCCTTTCCAACCCCTACCATTCTATGTTTCTATCATTCTATGATTACATGCATCCTGACTGTCATCAGTCATATAAATTCTGCTTCACATAAAGCATGTAGGAAGCCCAGCTGCTGTTCTCTTTTGGAATGACAGGTTTCTTGGGAAGAGAGATTTGTTTTCAGAAGGAAGGAGGAAGTGATTGAAGAAAGTTGCCTAAAGAGGGCAATAATGGATTATATATTTTGCAAATATGAGCAGCTGGAGAATACTAGAGAGCCTGGTGTGCTTATATTGTATTTGCAGAATTCATATGGTTCTGTTGATACAATATTGCTATAGTTGAAAGTGCCCAGTGTTAACGCTATGTGACAGACAAGCAATCCAGTTTCTTCCTGTAAGAACATCCCTGTATTTATCATCCAGTGGCACTAAATATTTCTGGTTTTGCTGTTGAAATTTTCATTTATTTTCTACTATTATCACCTGTTTGTAGACTTCTATTCCTTTTGAATACCCCTGCTTTTGCATATTTAGCCATACTCAGGTGGCTTTCACTTACTCTGCTGGGGTTATTAATACTTGGTTCCCGATCAGCATGGATTACTTCATTATTGTGGTGTAGAAAGTCAGCCAAGGGGATACATGCAGAAACTTCGTCAAGGGTATGGGCTTGTGAGTAAATTTTAAGATTATGATTTTTTACTAGGTCTGAATTTTACTCAAATGTGTTCTGCCTTTTTTTTAAACTGCATCTATTTGAATTTTAAAATACCAAACCAACAAGCTAATATATGCAAAGAATACAGAGAGCTTTCAAAAACAAATTTTATATAACATTCATTAACTTTTTCAAAACTATTGGCATCACTGCTTCAGGAGAAGTCAGTAGATTTCATAGGATATTATATACACCATGTTGTTCATCTTAAAGATTAATTTAATTTAGGCTACTGTTTAAAACTTTTTGAAAATTAAGAAATATAAAACATAAAGCCATAACATTAATTTCACTGGCATACAAATCTGACTATGTGCTGTCTAAAGTGTCCTAAATACATAGGGTAAGAATGCTGTTTATTCATATTTTGTAATTTAAATATCATTCACTGCAAAGAAGGTATAATTACTTTTAATTTGGTAGAACTAAATGGGAGATTGGGGCAACATGGAAATTGCCTTTCATGCCATTTTTGGAAGCAGGTGCTAAATTCTGCTTCAAATCAGGAGGATGTTTGATAAAGTCAGCACTGGACAATTGGATAAGATCAAAGACCTTAAAACTTTCAATAATGCTGACTGTTCTGAAAGATGCAGGATTTCCGTGCATGCTCAGAAGCACTGAGATTTCAAGCATGAGTCTTTAATACAGTTAATCTGTTAGATTGTGTCCCAGATGCTTCTGATAATCACATGCAACAATATTTAAAGCTGTAGTTCAGAGATATGCTATAACACATGATATCATGGGAAGGAGAGAATAGATAAGATGGATATAGTTCATCAGAGCTTCCTGCCATAAGATCTAACCAAGGTAGAATAGAAAATGGTAGAATAATGGTATGGGCAGGAGAATGAATTTAAACTTGAATCTGAGAGCAGATTTGCAACTTTAAAATTCTCTGAGCTATGTGGCTTTTGCTTTCAGGAAAGGTTATAACAGAACTGTATCAATTAGAAAAGGTCAACCTTCCAATAGGTAGTTATCTAGAATTATACTAGACTATGTACTTTTGTTAATCTTGTCAAAGTTTACCTAAAGATTCTATCAAACTATTCCTGTTTCTCAGCTGTATATAGGCAATTTTGAAAGATAATATATAATCGCCAACAACAGTAGAAGATACAATTGGAAATAATGTATCTTCGATGAGATCTGTTAAGAAATGAAATCCTTTTTAGCTTTTCCTTCTTCTGAAGCAAATAAGATACTTGAGATGTGTTAATGTGATATAAAGCTCCTGTAAGTGTTTCAGAAAATGTTACTGCAATAGATTTGCAGGATAAATGACAATCACTTTCAGGTAAAGTTCAGGTGACAGACATAAATGAAGCTTTGAGTCCCCGTATTAAAAGCTGATAGTTACTGCAGCTTATTTCCATTTTGCTGTCTGGGAGCTAGGACTGCTGTATGTTCCTTTAAGAGTTTATTGCATATAGTAAATCTGAAGGTTGCAAACACACACACATATATAAATTATTCTTATATGCATGTGCATGTGCATGTACATATACCTATCTAAACCATGATTTTTCTTTTTTAAAAAAATTATAACTAGGAAACAGAAAAATACAGTTTGCTGTCTTCCTAAGAGGAGTCTTAGTGGTGAATGAAAATGTTTAAGTCTGGTTTGCACTTGCAAGCAGGGGCTAATAAACTGAGTTCTTTACTGTTGCCTATTGGACACATTTTTGGTTGATTTTTTAAAAAGATTTTTTTTTTTTTGCTGTTAATTTATCTTAAGATGTTTTTTCCAGGCTGAAACAGAGCTTCATTTCATCAAAGATTCTGATTGCTATTTGCATTTAGGAAAGAAGCTCTTGAATGTGCATTACCCAAGTTCCATTCCATCAAGAGGGCTGATGGGTTTCCTAATGCATAGCAATTTTCTCGGGAGCTATGCAATACATTTTGGAGATCTCTACATGTTTTCAGTAAGCACTCAGTTCCACTTTCCCTTCACTTAGCCACTTTCCAACAAACTCTAAATCCCCTTCCTTATGTGTGAGTACTGCCCTTTCCATTCTCTATCTTTCTGTGCTATTTTTACAAATATCCAAACAGATGCCTAACAACTTTGTGAGGTTCAGAATCCCATGCAATTTCTCAGCATGTCTTTTCCTCTGTGGAACTTCATGCTTTTTCAGAATATTATAAAGCATCACAACTCAGAGTATCTGCCACCAGGCACATAGAGTGTTTGATTACTGTCTTTGGAATGAACTGTACGCTTCGAAAGGGAGAAAGCTTAGTCTGCTTAAAGTTATTTTTCAGCTGGCTGTGAAAGTCAAACATTTACCATTCCATACATGGAAAAGGAAAAGTGCTTATGGTTGTGTATAGTACACACTAGAGTTCATTGTAAGCATCCATACAAGACTCGGGTAAAGGTAAAGAGTTTCTTTGTATGAATCCACGTAAGCTGAAAAACTTAAATTCAAATATATAAGCTGGCTCAAACCTTAAGAGGAAATCACAGAATTTCAAACTTAAGTTCTACTTAGTTTATGAACATCTTAGTTTATAAATACAATATCCTATAAGATGCATTAAGTTTCTGATACATGTGAAAGAAAGATCATTCAGACTAAGTTATATTCTTACATCTCAGCATAGGTAGTTATGTTCTTATTTGTTCATTAACAGTTTTGAATTATGTGCTTAATTCTGAAACAAATTAAAAAAATATATAGTGCTCCTCAACACCGTAGAAGAAAATGTTTAAATGAACAATACTTGGCACCCAGTGAGAGATGTTTGCAACTAGCTACGTGAACAGTGCAGTTTATTGAAGCAACAGGATTACAAGTTCTTATGTGATAAATATATTGTCTGAAAAAGCACGTGCAAGTATCAAAATTGTAAGTAATATAGCTTGGTTACAAAATCCGTTAAGTCCAAAAGTAGATTTCTAAGTATTCTGAGAAAGTATCAGGAAAGTCCAAGTCTTACCCAAAAGCATGTCTGTTGAGGGAAAGAGGCTCAACCCATAGACTGAGCCCAGGACTTAGAGGTAATCTGTGATGACATCTTTCCTGACTTGTTTGCAATGGTGTCTTCTCTAACATTCCCCCTTTCTTTAGCCATTTTTATATTATTTTTTATCTTCAAGGTGGAGATTGAGTGACTGTAGTCATAAATACCTTTATTATGATTGATGTAAAATTTTCTCACCTCTAAAGATATAGCTGAAGTAAATTCAGGGCACAAGCTCAGTGAGGGGTGGTTGCACTTTGGAGGCAAGGCAGCCTTTGAGACAGCAGTGTGTGTTTTGATATTATAATGACAATATAATGAGCAAAATTCATACAAAGGACAGCACTTATGTCAAAAAAATTACAGACTGTTTGCCCAGCATTACAAACAGGCAGTTTATCAGTTCTGAGGTACCATCAATTTCCCATCTCTGTAGTGATCTCACAGACCCTGGCTGTGGAATCTCCACTCTGCTCCACCCTCTGTGCTGTTTTGTAGGCAGTGTCATCCAGGCAACCACCATGGACTGGATTCCTTGCATACTAGCTGCACTCCACCCTGGGAGCTTCTTTCATATTATACCTTTCCTTAATGTGCTAACCATGCTGTACCTTTAATATGATTTTATTTTTTAAGTGACCTCCAGTCACTATTCCACATGCCCTTCTTGATTTCCCTCATCTCTTACAACATTTTTTTTGCAGTGTTTTCTTTTCTGTTGTGAGTTTTTCAGTCCTATGCAGGTTTCTTTCTGCTCTATGTGTGTACATGGATTCTGTGTATTCTTCTGTTACCTTTTCTTCCTCCTTTGGCATTCCTGTTCAGATGATGACAGTGATACAGTCGTCAATGTCAAAAAAAGCCACAACAAAACAAAACACACACACACACAAACCAAAAAAACAAAAAACATCAACAAAATAGACAAAACAAAACAACAACAAAACCAAACAAAAACCAACCAAACAACCAAACAAAACCCCCACAAAAAAATGACAACAACAACAACAACAAAAAAACCCCAAAGTGACAGACCTATTCTTTCATACTCCTATAAATCCTCAAAATCATTGTAAATTGTTGTGTAAGCCTCTAGCTCAATCTTCTGAAGTATTCTGTGGAAATTTTTGTGATGGATATTAGACAAATCAATGTGTCAAATATATTCAGGTGAGATAATGTATATTTGTAAATACTGTATTTCTTTCCCTATTTCTGGAAAAGGTTGCCTCTCATCAGCATGCTGCAAAACTAACACAAATCTTTCTTGGGGAAACAGTCTAAAAAACTAATAACAATTTTTGGTGTTTATCTTGACCTTACTTACTCTTTATAACTTTAGGCTTATGCATTATACCAAGAGAGGATTGTTTCTTTATTCTGTCAACAGAATTCAGTGACAGTGACTATCTTCAGTGCTAGAGAAATGCTAGTTTGCACTCATGTCACACCTTTGTATATATTTTAGTGTAGTTATATAATACTGAATATTTCCCATTTCTAGTGATTTTTACTCTTTATAATTACTTAATTTATTAGTGGATTTTATAAAGCTTCTTTCACCACAAATACTTAACCATTGCATATAAATTGATTCCTTTATAGCTCAGCAAAGTGATAAGCTTTAATCAGAACACTCATAGTATAAAATGGAATTTGTTACGTAAATACTTTAGGAAGGAGATATATGCATTAAAGACTTCTGTTAAAAAAAAAAATCTATATCTGCTTTGGCCTCTTTACATTGAGTTGTAGATTTAAAACCCCACAAAATACTGTGATTAGTCTATAGTATCAATGTATTAATCCACAGCACATTCTTACACTGTGGAAATGTGAGAGATTGTCTATTAGGTGCCTCTTCAAAAGATCTTCATTTGTTCTTACATAGGAGATAAGAGAGTTAAGGATGTCACAGAGCTCAGTGAACCAGCATGGAACCATTCAGAAATTCTGGGAGGCATTAGAGTCTAAAGGACAACACAGTGAATTCTCTGTACTCGGATCTTCTTCAGTGTCAAGTGTGATCAGAATTAGAATGATGCCTTTTTTCAGTCTTTCAGATTTCTTACCTATGGATTACATAGTAAACTGATCATGGATCGATAAGTGTAAGATTTCAGCAGTGTATTTCTACCTCCAGCAAAAAAGGAGGACCCGTTTTTTCCTTTACATTTCAAGAACACTACAGATAAAATTTTAGGTTGTTCTAGGTTAACAACAGTGTTTATTACCTTCTGCAAAATTGCTTTGAGTATTTATACTTCACTAGAAATTCTGTCATCCAAACAAGAACTGTCGTTGAACATGATTAGGTTTTGAAAAGTAAAACCATAAACAAAAATTTGTATCAAGAAAATACATTTTTAAGATTTATGAGAAAGATTCATTTTCTCATAAATTACTGTAACTTTTTAATTTCAGATTTCATCACAGCTTCCCCTAAAAACATTATAATATTATAAACATGAATATTTAAGTTTTTTTGCTAGAATAAGAAAGAAGTTATTAGGTTGGGAACACCCCAACTTTCCTACATAACTGGAGCAGATTCACAAAATAAAAACTATATTTAAAGCCATTTTTCAAAGTTCTTAAAACTTCACTACATATATTTTACATAATATTAATAAAATAATGTGTCATAGACATAGCAATACTCTTAAGAAACTTTACCTTAATGCTTAAGAAAAATTATCTTAGTGACACAAGACATCAAGTGATATGGTTCAGTAGCTTCCTGAAATAATCACTTGGGCTTCTAGCCAGGCAGGCATTTGAATAATAAAAACCTCTTTTTCTACTCTCTTAGAATAGAAAAAATCATCTCAATTTTGTTCTGCTCATCTAAAACTTGAAGATGGGTGCATAGATGGTTTGACAGAATTCTGCTTTAAGAATTCCTCATTGGACTACGGTCACACAAAGCTTTAGTGCTAACATTTGATATTATTCCAATTATGAAAATCTTGAAATGGAGGAATAAAAGTTTTGTTATATACTCACAAATAATTAAACTCTGTAGCAGGTTTCTAATTCACATACAGAGTGCCTTGTAATGGAGATGTAGTTGCTCTTGTTATTGTACCAGACTGTATTGTGAAGAGGCATACTAGTCAGAATAAGAATGAGAGTCATACTGAAAGGAATAATTTGCCTACTGGAAGCTTGAATCAATATAATACTTTCTCTTTGACTTCTGTCATCTTTAAGATTCACTTCTGAAATTGATACAGACATAATAAGAAATCAGGAGTTGCTTTCAACAGCTAACAGCCAGAATGTCAAGAGAAAAGGCTGGAAGTCCAGTTTTGTTCTGTCTAGTAGCCCTCTGCTGGCATCCATTCTGTGTCCATTACTGTGGCTGTGAATAGACCACAGGACTCCATGACTTAGAAAGTATTTGTAGGTTTGTGAAAAAATCATTTAACAAAACAAAAAGTGGATGAATCAACAATATCCCAAAACCTTGTTTGTATTTATAGAAAAAATCTATTGCGAATAACATTATCTTTTTTGAAAAAGTTATTGAACATTTTTTACAAAGATAGCTTAAGCTTCTCTTTGACAGACCACTTTTAATAACAAGTATCCATTTTGGGTCTAAAAGTTATTAAAGAATCCAAGTTTTAAAACCAGATTTATTATTTTTTTTTTACAATTCCCTTATATTATTGATATCCAAAAGATTTTCATTGCGTTGATATGTGTTGTGAACAAACATTTGTTAAAAACTTATATCTATCAAAACTTTATATATTAATATTCAATTAACTTCATAAAAGACATCTTCAATAAATAAAAATAATTTTCAATTGCTTAAACTTTACAGGTTTAATTGTTACAAGAAAAGTAAAGCTAGAACATAAGAAATAAGTAGTAACTTTACTGAAATTAATTTTATACAAAATTTCATATTTTAAGTTCTTCTTTAAACAGGCCAATCCCCAAAGAAAGAACAATGTCTTGAAGAGTTATTTTTGATTGCTGTAGACAAGGAACTTAAATATAAGCTTCTGGAGTAAAATGATAAATGTAATTCCTGTGTGTCTGGACAAGAAGGTAGGAAGACAATTTCATTTCTATGTACAGTATTGGCTGTGTTATTGGTTGTGCTATATTTCATTGTTCACTGGTGTACAAGGGCACAGTACCTAAAAAGTACAAAAGATGAAAGAATAAATAAAAACTTCTCTAAGAAATCTTTTTTAAATATAATTTTTTAAAGAAACATATGCAGAAAGGTACTTTAGGTTCTCTATTCTGTCTGAGAAAATTGTCAGGAACACTGGACATGGGGGAGGTTTCTTTAGCTCAGCAGATCCCAGCATGTTAGACCAATGGCTGAAAGCTGCTACCAGGACATCTGATTTGCTAATAAACCCAAAGCTCCTGCAACAGTAATGATGATTATAATTGGTACACACTACCAGCTGAACTGGTGGCTTCTTCACGTGTTGCTATGTTAAAATTAGACTGTGTGACTTTCTAGAAAAGATTCTCTAGACTGCCATAGCTAATTAGGCTTAGTACAGTTGTAACTGCAGGAAATACGAAGATATCTGAGATAAACAGAAAAGATTAAACTGATGTAGGCTGTGGTGAGGGAGGGGTAGAAGGGAAAAGAATTAAGTGCATAAAGGAATTAAAGAATAAATAAGCAGTACTAAATGCAAAATAAATGATGCAGGCTGCATGTCTACCATATGTTGCTGAGTGATATTATCATACATTCTTGTTATCAGGAAATCTCTACATCTTGGATGTCATAATTCTAAGGTCCTAAAATAGAAAATATTGAATAAACTGATAAAATATGCAGTAATTTCTTTAAATATATAATTATTTCACATTGTACTACATTCTTACTTAAATGAGTCTGTGAATCACATAGTATCTGTATTGGCTGGTTAATATATAAACAGGTTATTACCAGCCAATAAGTGGGTTCCTCTGGGGATCTGCTAAGCAAAATTTTATTTTCTACAGGGAATGGGGAGTGTTTATTTAAGGCTGTAATATTAAGTAATGCAATACTAGAAAGATATATCATCCTTCAAGGGACCTTGGTTATAAAGTTAAGAAAACAGTGTTATCCTTACAACTACTTGATTGAAGCAGAAAAACAAATATATTTACTGGTAAAAGAAACATTAATTCTCCTCAAAAATTCATATAAATATTTAAGAATTACCTAATTACTCAAAACCTAAACTGATTATAACTAGTTTATGTGGGGTTTTTTTTCAGTATCTGTAACCTGCAGGACTGTTTAATCATATCCTATCTGACTCTTGTTCTGCTATAGTGTAGATATACAGTGCATCAGTGCCCCCTGCAGCCTTGAAACACTAGTGTAACTTTTAACAAAATACGCTATTTGTTGAAGTAACTACACAGAAAAAGAACAGCTTTAAATCCTCTTTTCACCTTCCTTCTTTAAAAATGACATCACAGCTCTTGTATAAAGAGAAAATGCTTCAGGAATTTAACCTAAAAATGAAGACAGATCTTGAAATATTTGTGAGAATAATTTTTTTTTTTTTCTTCAAAAATACCCCTGACATATGAAAAGCAGAGACCAGGAGCATAAACAATTCAGAATATGTATGTACACTTTAAAATGTGTAGTTACAAAAAAAAAGTCTCCTCTCGGAAGATCAAATTCTATAATGTGTAGACTGTTTAGAGCATATAGAAATCACTGCTTTGTGCAGATCTGCACTAGTTACTCATGTATATTTGTGACAATTCACTCAAAATCACACTTATAAATGTAAAGATACATTTAGGATTTGTGTCCTCTCCTTCAGCTCCCACTCACATTTTTCAAGTCTTAGTAAATTTCTAGAAACAGTATTAATTACAGGTTTACAGAAGTCTTTTGAAGCTCTGGAGTTCAGAGCAAGTAGTGGTTTGTCATAGCAATAGTAGAAATCTTAAGCAATTTATCTAAATACAGGGAAAGCGAAATATTTTAGCTCATAAAACCCTGAGCTGTTAAAATTGAGATCACTGTCAAAAAAGGACATGAACATAATTGAATTGAACTTCATCATACGATGAAGTCTTTATGATATGCAAGAAGTTGTTGAGATATACATGATCCAGACCAACTTTCCAAAGACAGATTTACTCATTTTTCCTCTCTCCACCAACTCTAAAATTAAGTAGTATATAGGATAAGAAGATGCTGCAGTACTGTTATTCATACAAATTCCTATCTGACATAAAACTGTGAGTTGATATTGCTTAACCACCCTTATTTAAATAATAAGATGTAATATTAAATTTTTACATAAGGACTAAGGCTGAAGGCAAAATTACATTAGCCAATTGAAAATGCAGTAATTTCTTAGAAGTAACAGCATAACATATTTCACTGATGTTAGAAAATTGAGGAAATATTGTATGAAAATGAAGGGAAGTTATTAGATTTCTTTGGTTTCTGGGCACACGTGTGACATCAAAAAATGCCTTACAGTATTTATGGATTATAAAATCCATTTCATAAAACAGATGTTTTAACATATTCTTGACTGCATTAAAGTGTATCAAAGAAATCTACCAGAGTTCAGAACTTCTAAATGACAAGATCCCCTGATCTAGGATTCTAGAAGGTAGGGAAGCCCAGGAGAGATGGTTAATATTCAAGCACAACTTGCTCCAACTCAAGATTGCTCCATTCCTTTGAGTAAAAAATCATGTAGAGGAGGCAGGAGATCTGGATGAATGAGCAAGGAGCTTCTGGAAAAAATCAGATGGAAGAAATAATTTACAGGATGTAGAAAAAGGGACTGTTCACTTGAGAGGAATATAGGAACATTGTCACAATATGTAGGGAAGCAACAAGGAAGGCCAAGGCCCTGTTGGAATTAAATCTGGCAAATTTGTGAAAGACAACAAGAAGGTCTTCTTCAAGTATGTCAGTAGCAAAAGAAAGACTAGGGAAAAAGTGGTCCCACTGCTGAATAAAGTGGGAGACCTGGTGATGGAGGATACAGAGAAGATGGATTTGTTGAATGCTGCCTTTGCTTCAGTCCTTGACTCTAAGACCAGCCCTCAGGGATTCCAGTCCCTGGAAGTAAGTTAGAAAGTCTGAAGGAAGGAAGATTCTCCTCTGGTTGGTGAGGGTCAGTTTAGACATCATTTAGGCAGACTGAATCCATGAGCAAATCCATGGGCCCAGATGGGATGCACCCACCAGTGCAGGGGGAGGTGGCTGATGTTGTAGCTAAGCCACTCTCCATCCTTTTTGAAAGGTCATGAAGAATGGGAGAGGTGCCTGAGGACTGGAGGAAAACCAGTATCACTCCAGTCTTCAAAAAGGTCAAGAAGGAGGACCAGGAAACTATAGCACAGTCAGCATCACCACCATCCCTGGAAAGGTGATAGAACAGCTCAGTGTAGTTGGAGGCCCGTTACTATTGCCCAGGCATTAGTACTGGGTTCAGTCTTCTTCAGCGTATTCATCAGTGACCTGGATGAAGGAATAGAGTGTACCCTCAGCAGAGTTTGCTGATGATACAATCCTGGGAGGAGTGGCTGACACACCAGAAAGCTGTGGTGTCATTCAGTGAGATCAAAACAGGGTGGAGAGCTGGGCAGAAAGGAAGCTCATGAAATTCAACAAGGACAAGTGTAGAGTCCTGCACCTGGGGAGGAATAGCTCCATGCATTATGGGTATGCTGGCTGGAAAGCAGCTCCATGGAGAAGGACCTCGGAGTTCTAGGGGACAATAAATTAACCATGAGACAGCAATATGCCCTTGTGTCCAAGAAGGCAAATAGTATCCTGAGGTGTATAAAGAAGAAGCTTGTGTCCATCATGTCAAGGGAGGTTCTTCTCCCCCTCTGCTTTGCCCTGGTGAGGCCACATTTAGAGCATTGTGTCCAGTTCTGGGATTTCCAGTTCAAGAGAGACAGGAAACTACTGGGAAGACTCCAACAGAGGATTACAAAGATGATTAAGCGACTGGAACATCTCATTTAGAAAGAAAGGCTGAGGGAGATGGGTCTGTTTAACCTGGAAAAGAGAAGGTTTGAGAGGGCACCTTATCAATGTTTATAGATATCTATAGGGTGGGTCTCAAGAGAATGGGACCGGTCTCTTTTCAGTGGTGCTCAGTGATAGGACAAGGGGCAACTGTCACAAACTGGAACACAACAAGTTCCATCTCAACATAAGGAGGAACTTCTTTACTGTGAGCATAACAGAGCACTGAAAAATGCTCCCAAAGAGAAGTTTTGGAGTCTCCTTCTCTAAAGACTTTTAAAACCCACCTGGACACATTCCTGTGTAACCTGCTCTAGGTGAATCTGCTTTAACAGATGTCCCTCCATAGGTCACTTCCAACCCCTACCATTCTGTAATTCTGTGAAAATCATTCTAGTTGTGAGATCAATTTTCTTTACAGTTTTAGTTGGTCTGACTGAGCTGGAATTAATTTTCCCCATAGTAGCCCTCTCAGTCCTGTACTTGAGAGCTGGAAAGGTGTTGATAACACACTTGTGTTGTGGATACTGCTGAGCAGGGCTCGCACAACACAAAGGCTGGTTTTCAACATTCCCCTTGCAGTAGGATGTGGTGGACAAGATCTTGGGAGGGGACACAGCCAGGACAGCCGACTCAAACTGACCAAAGGGATATTCCATACCATATGATGTAAGACAAATAAAAGCTAGGAAAAGGAGGAGCAGGGTGGGACATCATCTTGTCCTCCAGAGCAACTGCTACACGTTTGGAGCTTTGCTTCCCCAAAAAAGGGTCAGTCATCACCTGCTGATGGGAAGTAGAGAATAAATCTTTGTTTTCTTTTGCTTCTGCACGTGGCATTGCTTTGCTTCTTCATTAAACTGCTTTTGTCTTAGCCCATGAGCTTCATCTTATTATTCTTCCCCCTTGGTACAGCTGAGAGGAGGGAAGGAATTGATAGAGCAGCTTGGTGGGCACCTGACATCCAGCCAAGGTCAAACCACCACAACAGTACATTTTATTTTTTCATTCAGAATAGATTTCTAATATAGGCAGAGTCATTTAATTTCTCTAATTTGTGAACATGGACATATAATTAAGCCATTGACAGGCTTTCATCAAATTCAACTAATTGAAGGAAGCTTTTTTTTTCTTATTAAAAAAAAAAGTATATTTGTACCTTCTAAGCCCTGCTAGGCCCTTTGTAAATGGCAAAGAACAGTCTACTCACCACGGTGGGTTTTATTTTCATAATTTAAATCAAAAGGTTAGATATTTTGGATCTTGAATTCTAAATGAGCTTTCAAAATTTTTCACAAGGAACCAAAAGAGAAAGTTGGAAGTTATGCATGACAAAGTAATGTCTCATATCTTTTAACCTCCTGATTGTATTCAGTTGATAGGCTTTCATAAAAGACTTATTTTATAGCTCTGACGAGGTGGATTTGGCTGATATTCTTTATTCTGACATGCTCTTAGATAATGACCCTGCTAAACTGCTATTATCAGTGCTTTAAATATAGGTGGCCTTCATGAATTAATGTTACGAAAGAAAGAAAAGCAGAAAAATATAGTGCAGTTTGTAAGGAACAATAAGAAGTATTTGCTCTACCATTGAGAATTTTCTCCTAGTTTTGCCTCAGGTTTCTCTTTGCCTCTTGCTTTGAAACTTGTTTTGCAGTTGGAAGATCAATTACTTGGGAACTGGTATTGCCTAGTCCTAAATCATAGCCAGGTACTTAAACCTCCAATGGGGTTAAGATAACCAAAAGCTGTTAATAGATGCAAAATATCAACTAAATTAACTGTTATCCTGGAACAGGTTGACCACCTGATAATTTACTTTTAATTTAATATGTTCTCTGCCTCTCTTTGACATAACCATGTCACAGCCTTTGAGCTCATAAGAAGATGGGAGAGTATGAAGATGGGAGAGTATGAATAATCGGGTTTTAGCATTTTTCTGTTAAGTAATACAGGTTGAGAAAAGGCAGATCCTTAATTATTCCTAGCCCTAACCAAAACTGAATAGTTTAGTGCATCACAGTGGCACGTTGTTCTTCTGCTGCATTTGATCTTGATTCCTTTGAAGATAGTTTTGAGAACTGTTCTGCAAGTTGAAAGACACAAATCTGCTGACAAGGTATCTAGGGTTTCCTTTCCTTATTTCTTGTCTGTGAACTGTTATGCTTTTCTTCCAGTTGTTCACACTAATAATAAAACTTCTCAGTCTGAATAATGCTGCCTATTACTTTCTTTCCTTGTTTTAAGATTTTTCTAACGCAGTCACATTCTCTTACTAACACTAAAGTCCTATCAGTTTGTTCATTGTGAACTAGAATTACTTAAAGTTTTAGAAAGACCACTTTAGTTTTTAACAGGGTAAACTAGGCTCTATTCTATAGAGTAAAGGCATACAACTCATAAAGAATTATTTTAGCAAGTATTTTGAATACCTAAAAAGGGTTTGGGGTGCTTTTCAATTATATAATAAAAACATGCATGATTTTAAGTGTGACATTTTCTCCCATAACATCCTCATGATAAAGCTCAGGAATTGTGGGATAGAAGAATGGACAGTGGAATGGATTAAAAACTGTCTATGCAACATTGCCCAAAGAGTGGTGATTAGTGGTGCAGAGTCCAGCTAGAAACCTGTAACTGGTGGAGTCCTCCAAGGATCAGTGTTGTGTCCCATCCTGTTCAACATCTTTATCAATGACCTTGATGAAGGGACAGAGTGCCTTCTCAGCAAGTTTGCTAATGACACGAAACTGGGATGATTGGCTGATTTACCTGAAGGCTGTGCAGCCATCCAGTGAGACTTGGACAGACCAGAGAGCTGGGCAAAGAGGAACCTAATGAGGTTTAACAAGAGCAAGTTCAGAGTCCTGCACCTGGGAAGGAACAATAAAATGCACCAGTACAGGTTAGAGGGCAGTCTGCTAGAGAGTAGCTCCATGGAAATGGATCTTGGAGTCATTTAGACAACAAGTTATCCATGGGACAACAATGTGCCCTTGTGGCCAAGAAAGCCAATGGTATCCTGGGGTGCATTAAGAAGACTGTGTCCAGATCAAGGGAGGTTCTTCTCCCCTCTACTGTGCCCTAGTGAAATATCACCTGGAGTATTGCATCCAGATCTGGGCTCCCCAGTTCAAGAGGAACAGAGATCTATTTGAGAGACTCCAGTGGAGGGCTACAAGCATAATTAAAAAGGCTGGAGCACCTGCCTTATGAGGAAAGGCTGAGAGACCTTGGGCTTTTTAGTCTGGAGAGAAGACTGAGAGGGAATCTAATTAATGTCTATAAATACATAAGGGCTGGGCATCGAGAAGGCAGACACAACCTCTTTTCATTTGTGCATTGTGATAGGATGTGGGTTAATGGATCCAAGCTAGAGTACAGGAAGTTCCACTTCAACATGAGGAAGAACTCCTTTACTGTAAGAGTTGTAGAGCACTGGAACAGACTCCCTGGAGAGGTTGTGGAGTCTGCTTCTCTGGAGACTTTCATGACCTGTCTGGATGCATTTCTGGATGATCTGCTCTAGTTTTGTCCTGCTCTGGCAGGGGGGTTGGTCTCGATGATCTTCAGAGGTCCATTCCAACCCCTAACATTCTGTGATTCTGTGACATAGTGAGTAGAAGTAGGAATTTGTCCTCACTCATCAGAGTTAATTTGTTCAGTTCCATCTCTTAGTCAATGGAGAAAGGTGGTCACTTTTCTTAGAATGGGATGAATTGGAGATTGCTCTCTCTGTGTATAAATAGTCTACAGGAAGAATCAAGGTGACCAGCTCAGGCAGGTTTCCAAGCTCTTCAGCAGATAATGTTTGACAAAGTGAATTCTGTCCTAGAGTTTTATTGGCAGATGAAATTTATTCAAATATTTAGGAGGAAAAAAGCTATTTTGGGTGGCATTTTGAAGCCCTGGAGAATTTGGAATTGAAAACAGATTGAACATGAGGTCCTAAGTACTGAACATGTTAATTACTTTGTTATTGATTGTTCTTGTTCCGGCTGTCATTGAAAGTGTTACAATGTTTGTTCACACTTAAGTAAAGAGAGAATGCTCACTGAAAAAAAAAATAAAAATCTAATTACATGAGAGAAAAATAATCTGTACTCCAGTATTTAAAACCTTCCTTCAGGAAAATCCCATTAACAAGAACATAACTTTGTTTAGTGCACACTTACAGTCATTCCTTGCTAATATGAGAGAGAAGGAAAAGATATCTACCAGGATTCTCTTCTATGAAGACATTCTAAAATATGATACTGCTGGGAAAAAAAAAAAAAATTAAAAAAAAAAAGTAAACAACAGGAGGCATCAGATAAAAGGTCACATGCACAAATATTCAAAATTCAACTTTTGAATTCTGAGACGTAATCCCCTGCTTGATAACTGTAATCAGTATGAGGGAGTTGCAAATTTTTATAATTTTTATAATGTCTGAACCAAACAATAATAGCACACCCTAATACTTCCAATTAATAGAGAATGAGATAAACCCACCATTTATGAGGCTAATCTCACATTGTGCTTATGCAAAGAGAGACTATTTTGAGTGGGGAATAAAGGGTGATGGGCAGTTCTAGAGAGAAAGGTGAGTGCTGAAAAATAAGGGCTTCTGAAAAAAAGACATGGTCTTGGGAAAAAAAAAACAGGGTCATGAAAGAAGGTGGTAAAAAACCCAGCTGGAAGAAAGTTCCTGGAAGAGAGGGAAGATACTGAAGATGAGAAAGGTGTATGGAGATGACTATGAGGGGATGTACAGGGACTATGGCTAGTAACTGTCAAGACCAGTTACTATAAATAGTGTCTTGGTGTGAATCAACATGACTTTCCACTCAAGCTTCCCAGACCAGCAGCAACCTCCCCACTGGGAAGGAAAGTGGAAATTTAATAAGGCATAGGGTGAAGTGAAGGCATGAGGGAATGTGTGAGATGACAAAGCAGTGTAAAAGCCCTTATCTTGTTAGTTCTTAAGTAAACCCCAGAACCCAGATCATCTATGGCTGTTGTTTACTCTCTCATCTGTGACATGTGCTTTATTGACTGTAAAATAATTTTTTCATCAAATACAGAATGCACATAAAGGCCTATTATTTTTAGATCCTTATCTATTACCTTATAAAATACTACTTAGGAGGTTTTCAGTAGCATATTTTTTTCACTCTGTTAATATCATGGGGATTTTTTTGTTTTGTCATATTGACAACATTTTTCCTTATGCATTCAATGAGAATGCAGTAATATTTTAATTAAATGCCAGATTACTGATGAATAAATGATGTTTGTGTTTATGCATGCCAGCCATTCTCCAGCATTAAGATATAATTAGAAATTAAGTCTGGAAGAAAGACTAGATAACACATAGGAGTACTCTGCATTTTTAACTCTTTCAGTAGTAATCATTTCTACATGCCTGCCTCATCTTGCTTGCAGGCCAGCTCTCATGGTAATTTCAATAGTATGTGATACAGAATGTCTTTTTATATTCCGATTTCTCTCCAGTCA
>JANIJG010000830.1:0-16975 GCA_024611175.1 Megaceryle torquata | reverse complement strand
GAAGGAAGGAAGGAAGGAAGGAAGGAAGGAAGGAAGGAAGGAAGGAAGGCAGGAAATATATTTTAAACTAACACTAAAAAATGGCTATGAAACTTGCCACCAAGGGTCAAAAATTTTTCTTCCTGATCTTATCTTATAATTATTATTGTCTTAAAACTCACAAAAAGCCATATTCATCCTACTTTGGCTATTTTGACTTGGATTTAATAGCAAACTTCAACACTAAATTCATAATCCCAGAAGAATTAATTTCCCCTACTCCAAACAAACACTTTCAGTGTCTCTATTTGTTATCAAGTGTTACTAGGCAATAAGTCTTCACATAAAATCTACCTCAACCACTAACATTTCTCTTCTTTGCCATTTGAATGTATAATGGAACCATGGGGCTCAACATTGGAACAGTTTACAACAGTGATCTGCAAACTTCTATGAAAGTACTCCATATGTGTTTAGTCTTTTAATTCATTTCATTATTTAGCAAGTAGCTAAATATTTTACAAGTTTAACTAACCATTGTTACTTATTCCCATCATTTATTATAACCAATAAAATATTATTAGACACTACAACCACCACTTTTCATAAAATTAGAAAATGTAGATCCTTCTGAGTATACAAGATGCAAAAGATCATCAAAAAAACTTGTTTTGTTCATTTGCTGTCCTCTACATCAGTGACCAGCTATAATCAATGGACCTCCATATGGGGAAGGGCTATGAGCTGTTTGAGAGTGTATAGGTTAAGATTAAAGGGAAGACAGGGGAAGGTGATGTTACAGTAGGGGTCTGTTACAGGCCACCTGACCAACAGAGACAAGCAGATGAGGGCCTCTGTAGGCAGATAGAAGTAGCTTTGTATTCACAGGCCCTGGTCCTTGTGGGGGATTGATTTCAACCACCCTGACATCTGCCAGAGGGACAACACAACAAGGCACCAGCAAAACAGGGTGTTCCTGGAATGTGTAGATGACTACTTCCTCCTCCAAATGGTAGAGGAACCAATAAGAAAAGGTGCTATGCTGGACCTTGTTCTCACCAACAGGGAAGGGCTGGTGACCAATGTGAGGCTCAAAGATAACCTTGGCTGCAGTGACTACAAAGGGATAGGATTTAAGATCTTCAGGGCAACTAGGAGGGCATATTCCAAGCTTATGACTCTGGACTTTAGGCATGCTGATTTTGATCGCTTCAGGGATCTGCTGGCCAAAGTACCATGGGACAAAGCCCTAGAGGGAAGGGGGGCCCAGGACAGCTGGTCTGCATTCAAGGATCACCTTCTCCATGTCCAGGAGCAAAGTATACTGACAAAGAGGAAGGCAGGAAAGAATGCTAGGAGACCTGCCTGGATGAGCAAGGAGCTCCTGGACACACTGTCACACAAAATGAAACTTTACAAGGAGTGGAAGAAAGGACAGCTAGAATGGGGGGCACATAAGGAAGCTGCCTGAACAGCAAGAGACCTGGTTAGAAAAGCTAAAGCTCAGTTATAATTAAATCTAGCCAGGGAGATTAAGGGAAACAGCAAAAATTTCTGTGGATATAATAATGGTAAGAAGACTAGGGAAGGTGTAAGCCCTCTCAGAAAGGAAACGGGTGAACTGGCAATAATACCAAGAAAGCCAAGGTTCTCAACGACTTCTTTTCCTCAGTCTTCTCTGGCAAAGGCTCCAGCGACACTCTCAGAGTCACAAAAGATAATGGCAGGGGTTGGATGAAAGAACTGCCTATTGTAAATGAAGAAAAGGTTCGTGACCATCTGATAAACCTGAAAGTGTACAATTCCATGGGACACAACAGGATACACCCACAGGTACTGAAGGAACTGGTGGATGAGGTTGATAAAACACTCTCTATTATATTCCAAAAGTCATGGCAGTCCATTGAAGTCCCCAGTGACTGGAAAAAGGGAAACATAATCCCCATATTCAAAAAGGGAAAGAAGGATGAACCAGGGATCTACAGGCAGTCAGTCTCACCTCCGTGCCTGGTGAGATCATGGAGCAGATCCTCCTGGAGGCACTGCTGATGCAGAAGAATAACCAAAGAGGTGATTTGGTACAATCACCATCGCTCCACCAGTAACAAATCATGCCCGACAAACCTGGTGGCCTTCTATGAGAAGGTCACAACATCAATAGACAAGGGAAGAGCAACCAACGTCATTTACCTGGACCTGAGCAAACCCTTTGACACTGTCCTGCATGACATCCTGGTCTCCAACCCGATAAGATATGGGTTTGATGGAAGGACAATTCAGTGGATAAAGAACTGTCTTGATGGCCACACCCAAAGAGTGTCTGTCAATTTGTCTATGTCCAAGTGGAGGCCAGTGACAAGTGGAGTCCCTCAAGGATCGGTACTGGGACCCATCTTGTTCAACATCTTTGTCAGCGACATGGACAGTGGCAGTGAGTGCACCCTCAGCAAATTTGCCGACAACACCAAGCTGTGTGGGGCAGCTGACATGATGGAAGGGATGAGATTCAGAGGGACCTTGACAGGCTGGAGAGGTGGGCCAACCTTATGAAGTTCAACAAGGCCAAATGCAAGGTCCTCCATCTGGGACATGGCAATTCCAAGCAGTGATATAGGCTGGGCAGTGACTGGCTTGAGAGCAGCCCTGAAGAAAAGCACTTGCGGGTACTGGTGACAGCTCAGCATGAGCCATCAGTGTGCGCTTGCAGCCCAGAAAGCCAATCGTAACCTGGGCTGCATCAAGCGTGACCAGCAGGTAGAGGGAGGTGATTGTCCCCCTCTACTCCACTCTCATGAGACCCCAGCTGGAATACTGCATCCAGTTCTGGAGTCCCTATTACAAGAAAGATATGGACGTGCTGAAATGTGTCCAGAGAAGGGACACAAGGATGATCAGAGGTCTGGAGCACCTCTCCTATGAAGACAGACTGAGAGAGTTGGGGTTGTTCAGTCTGGAGAAAAGGAAGTTTCAGGGAGACCTTACTGTGGCTTTCCAGTATCTTAAGGAGGCCTACAAGAAAGCTGGTGAGGTACTTTTTAGGATGTTGGGTAGTGGTAGGACTAGAGGGAATGTAGTAAAACTAGAGATGGGTCGATCAGATTGGACATTCGGAAGAAGTTCCCCATGAGAGTGGTGAGACACTGGAACAGGTTGCCCAGAGAGGTGGTGGAAGCCCCGTTCCTGGAAGTTTTTAAGGCCAGGATGGATGGAGCTCTGAGCAACCTGATCTAGTGTGATATGTTCCTACCTATGGCAGGGAGGTTGGAACTAGATGATCCTTAAGGTCCCTTACAACCCTGAAGATTCTATAATTCTATGATTTAAATTCAAATAAGAAAAATAGCTGAAACCTGGTTACAATCAATACAAATACACAAAAAATAATATCTAATGGAAGTATTAAGAACTCAAAGAAAAAACTGTTTATTTTTATCATAAATTGATAAAAAAATATACCATTGGAAAAACATTATAATATCCCATTCTTTACTGACACATTCCTTAGAGCTTGAAATCTATTTCTGTCTTTTTCGTCTGTTATGTATTCTGTTGATAAGCAGGAAAAGGAAGTAAGCACATTGTTTCTGGAATAAAAATAAAACTTTATAGGTAACTCAGAAATTACTGGAAAAAAACACCATGCAAAATATGATCTGTACTAGAGCGAAAAATCTTACTACTGCAAATGAGCCCTCTGCCAAGTGTCAGTGGACACCCTTTGCATCCCATTCTCGGAATTCAGTTGCAGTAATGGCAATTCAAAATCATTTGGAAAGACAATTCTGCTTACAATATATTTTTTTCAGGACTCACTTTCAACAAGGAAGATAACATCTTGTGCAGTGATTGAAAACAGAATCCATCTTATGACTAAATCTGACATTTTCATTCCTTTACATATCAACCAGAGTACTGCAATCAAATATTGGAGCAGATGTATCTATAGACCTAAACTGAACAACCACAAAATATCAAATCATATGGCGTGCATTATATCAAAAAAAGAACTAGACCTAAGGTCTAGAAACATATTCAAAAATGGCAGAAAACAATTTTCCTCCTCATCTTTATCACTCCTTTACAGAGACGGTGCCCTGATTACCTTAATATTTGTTGTTGACATTGAGTCAAGTCATCCTGCTCTGAGAAATGTAAAGGCTACTATTAAACCAGGGGCCTTTTCCCCAGCATTTACTATTTTGAACAGAGGAATTGAATTCTGTCCAGTATGCTGGATGTCTTCTCATAGCATGTTTCACCCACACTCAACCTGGAAATCTGGGTTTTTTCCATAATACAAGGAATGTTCACAACGTGTTGGCTGCCGCATGTAAAATCCAGACATTTCAGATACTCTATAACAAACACGCGGGAAATTAAGACAGCTGCATGGAAAGCATAATTTGTTCTATCAACTGAAAAGAAGGTTACAGACAGCTGGAGACATCTCCTTCTTGTTTGCAGAAAGGTTTCTCAGGACAGAGTGTTCAGCATGGAGGAACAGCATATCTCACAGCAAGATGTTTACCACAAACCTCAGAGTGATGAAATATGAAATACATATGCTCCTCAAGGAATCCACATATGAAACACAGACTTAAAACATCAGCATCAGTTGTCTTAATAACACACTTCCTATCTCAAAGACTGGCAAAGCAAAAAGAAACACTTATTTCTGTAAAAAAAGTGTTATGTCCACATGTGTCATCTGTCAACATCTGCTGGTGAATCCCAAAGAGGTCAAGTGTGCTGCAGTTTGAACATTTTTCTGTTTCGGCACACTGAACCACTTTCAAGAGTAAGTTAGCACCCCTCTTGTGTTGAGTAGACCTGTCCAAATGGATACTTTCCCACTGTTTTTTAAAAAGTGAGCAAAATAAGAGAGAAAACAGACCTTGACAGCAGCCATGCCCCAGTGATCCAATACACTTTAGCCTGTTTAGACCATCACCACTAGACCTTTCTCATAATTAAAATACATACAAATGATGTAATCACCATTAGGCAGACAAGTTACAGCAACATACACTATCATTACTGTAGTTCTGCAGTTCCTTAGCAATTGGAGTTTTTAAGAAATAATATGCTCCCTATAAGATAGTGTATGAGCAATTCAGTCAGTTTAGAACTTGCCCTCTAACCACTGGTGAGGAAATACACTAATTTCTGGAATTTTTTTTTTTTTTAATTAGAAATAAGACAGAAAGATATTAAGTGACATGTCCAAGGCCACTTGAGCAATTTGAAGCATAATGGAAAAATGAACTCCATAAGATAATCAATAAAGACCTTTCCTCCTTAATATTAATATATCCAGTGTACCTGGGGAAGTGATTACAAGGAATGAACAATTATGCAAGCATCAGGAATCAGAAACATCCACAGAAGTAAAGGGAAAACTTTTATGTCCAGAAGACACTGCTGTTGCTGTTACAGATAATGATACTGCAGCTGATCCTTACACTGCTGAGTGGGGCATAATGTCAGTTCTGGATGAGGAGCTACACTGCAGCAAAATTCTGATCATGAATCCCATGATACCATATCAGCATTTAACAGTCCTGACTTTCATGCCTAGGAGACAACTGACTAAAATGCCACGCAAAGAATCAGTGAAATCATTGTCAACTCTATTTAATATGTTTTAAGAAAAAGGACTAATTATTATTAACTACTGATCAACTACAGAAAGGCATGGGAAGGTGAGTCTAATCTTTAGGGGAAGACTAATACCTTATATTTGCAAATACTCATTCTTTACTTTGAAGATAGTTCTTTAGTTTTGTTAATAGCATCCATATCTGCCACAGTTTTTCTGTAAGACTAAAGCCATGAGTAAAAAATTGAGATCTATTGGTACTGAGAAAACAGTTACTGTTTCCTTATAATTTGAAAAGAAAAATAAACACAACACCATTACATCCAAATATTCAGACACTTATTTACAGGTAATTAAGATCATTGCTCCTCTTGGTATGAGAATGAGGAGATGCCGTGCAGCCCCCAGCTCCCCTTGTAGCCACCGCTGCAATAATAATAGATATTTCCCTTCCTTATTGAGCTTTTGATATTGCCAGTTGAATACTTTTCTTTTTCTTTTGGGTCACTCTTCCATCCCTAAGGATGTCTCATTCTTGTAATATTTTTCTCCTGTTTCTAGATTTAATTAGTAGACTATTATTTAGTTCCAAAGTGTTAGTACATGATGACACTAGTCCACTCCATGTGCATGACCTTGTACAAATGCATAGTAAAAGCAGCCTGTTACCTCTGATTATTCCAAGATAATTAATAATTAATAATGTATGAATGCCCCAAATTTAATTTGTTTTTATAATTATTATTTTTTAAATATTCAATTTAAATTATTATTTCAATGTTTTGAACAAAACCACCACCTTTAATTCTGAGTTGGCAAACACCCCTATGATCCCCAAAAGTTTCCAAAAAAAAATTAAAGTATCCTCGAATTACACTTTTTATCTTTCTAGACAAAAATAAAAGGTAGCAGAGACA
Organism: Megaceryle torquata; assembly: GCA_024611175.1. Lineage (NCBI taxonomy): Eukaryota > Metazoa > Chordata > Aves > Coraciiformes > Cerylidae > Megaceryle > Megaceryle torquata. Next base: position 10,480 of record JANIJG010000830.1, on the reverse strand, counting down.
TCTAAAATACAAGCCATTACACTTGTTTTAGACACCAGAATGTAGAAAAAGAAGGCACAAGTCTAATTTTTTTAGCAAATCCTTTGCAGTTCACCTTTAAACTAAAGGTCATCAGGTGAGAATTGGTGCGTTTGAAAGCACTTGAACTGCTTAGGGAGCTCATCTCATCTGTATTATTCATACATATTTGCCGATTATAAATCACAATGGACTGAAATACTTCTAGTCTTTCACATCAGCAGGCATCCAGAGAGCACTGTCTTTTATTTACTGACCATGTTAAAAATGGCACACTTTTTTCTTATTTTATAATAATATGCTGTCTGACCAGTTCAGAGAGATCTCTAATAATGTCTCAGTCCAGCCATGGGTCTCATTATGTTGGTAGGAACTGTCATGCAACCGTGAATGTGCAATAAGTGTAGAGGTACAGTAAATGGCAGAAAAATATGAAAAGCATTCTACTTTCAGATGCTGCACAAAGCTATTTATTCCTACTACGACGAATGAACTAAAAATTGAGGAGAGAAAATGAGGACTTTACTTCATGGCCTTCTAAATTTAAACAAAGAGAAGATTTAAGGATACATCTTACAGAAGAAAATGAGGGATGTTATACAGTGCAAGACATGTATTCAGCTTTTCTTATATTCCACCCATTTTTTAAGCACAGCAGTACATTGATTTCAGTGGAAGTTCTGTTTAAAAATCAATGCTATAGCATGACCCAGGTAACAGTTTAGAGACTATACATATTACTCATAAATAATGTGATTCTGGCCCAGATCTATCACCCTTACTGGGAGCATCTTCCTCTGACTGTGTTCTTACAAACCATGCTATAACAATGGTACAGTCTCTGGATTTCAGTTTTATAGAAACTGGAAACTTTTGTCCTTTAATTAAGTTTTGTGTATTGGCTATTGTAAAATATGCTATAAACAATACTTGGGTTTCAAATAATTACACGACATGACAGAACAGAAAAAGCAAGAGTTGTCTGAGGGTTTTCATGCACAGCAAAGAGAATTTATTATAGGATGCATCTTCCTAACCATGGCCTTCCTATTTGGAAGCACAAAAATGTTGTCTATGAAATGCAATGAGAGGTAAGTCTCCCATTTGCTTTCTGTCTGCGCCACATCACTGCTGCTTCTGGCATGACATTTCTTAGAGGATGAGACAGAGGGAAGAAGAAAGGGAACTGGTGAAGTGCCTTTCACTTCATTAACATACCTGTCAACAACATACAGACCTATTGCTATCAACAGTCTCTACCATTGCAGTTCTGTTTGGTTCACCACATAGGCACAAATTTCATCCTTATGGTGAGTGCTGCAGTAAAGTTGATGCTCACACAAAGATGAATTATTTAAAAGGCTTGTGCTCACTGCGGTGCTGCCTGCACCCAAATAAGTGTTTTGTAAGTTATCATTATCCAAGAACTAATAAAAAATTAAATTTTTCAGACCAAAAAAAAGATGCAAGAATATTCTTTGCAAGGAGATGGAAAAGAGCACAATCTCATTTCAGTCAGTACAAAACATTCCATTCAAACCCCAGTAATTTGGGTACATCCACAAAAGCCAAAGCAGAGAAAGGGATAAATTCACAAGTGTTCCACAAAGCAGCTACTTGAATTAATAGCCCAGCTGGTGGGAAATTCATCCAAGCTGTGCGAGATCTCTCTTCCAACTAAGAGATACGATCCCAAGCTCTCACCTGCCAGGAGAGTGCACTGACCAGCATGCCCCAGCAAAGCTCTGGGGGAACTCAAGGGGCCAGGGCCAAGCCAGCCCCCAGGCACCGATCCACTTTGTATTCACTGTAGCAGAGGCTGAAGCCCAGCAATTCACTTCTGTATCGTGCCTCATCTGCAAGGCTAGAAAGCCCTTCTTTCCCTGCTTTGCTCCATGAATATTTAGGTACCCCAGGCAAACTGGAACAGCAATCCCCAGAGAGGTGTTGGTTCCAGCATCTCCCTGAATCAGAGAGTGGATTTGGACTGGGGTCTTGTGCTACTCGGGAGAGCAGTCTAACCACCATGCTATTAGGTGTTAGAGTGTGGAGCTCTTGAAATCCCTCCGGTGGGAGCAGTGGCACTTGCCATAGCGTATTTAAATATTAATTGAGCAAGAGAGTGTGAATGACTCTTTAAGCCTGACTAGCGGTTAAGGTGTTCTCCTGGGATATGGGAGCTGTGATTTCAGGAACCCTTAGGCAGAGCAAGGAATTGAACCCAAAGATCCCACAGCCTCATCTCTCTTTTTGCCCACTTCTGAATCCAGACTGAATACAGCCAGCACCTCTGAGATCCAAGCACAGCTAAATAACCCAAAAATACATTGTTCAGTGAATTTATTGTTCATGAAGAAATCTTTGCCCAACTTACAACCCACCCTACTTTTGCTTGTCTGAAGAGTCAAAGGTGCTGATGTATTGCACCATACTGCTCCTATATGGATGTATGCAGCTTCACTTCTGAAATGTTATTGCTATTTTTCCAGAGTTAGAAGTGCAGTCTCCCTTGACTTTCTTATGAGGAGTGATCGGTGAATCAGAGCAGGTCAAGACAGTTTATTTTAAGAGAGGGAATTTTACATTGCCACGTTGATAATGCCATATGTACAGTATATGAGATTGCGAGGTTGTATCTAAAGGTAAGGTGAAAGCTAAACAGACCTGGAGAATGAGCTGGGGAATGTTCCGAAGTCCCTTCATATCCTTTGAAGGAAAAGCCAATACAGGAATATCTTCATGGTAGAAGCTATGTGGGCAGAAACTGTAAGCCCATTCATGTCTCTAATTGTTCCACATCTGAAGGAGGCTGCTGCACATCTGTTATTCCACCACAAGAGTGGAATCTTTTATGAATTTGCCTGCACCTATCATGCTGAGGGAAGGTTTCACTGAGTAAAAAAGGATTTTCTTGCCAAACTGTGCATCCTTTTGGAAACTAACTGTGGCCAACACAGATGTGGTGAGCAGCACAAATCCCTCTTTGGAGCATAGATGGTTCCAGAAAAGCATCATTTTTCTACTGCTGACAAGGAGACGCAAGATCATTTATATTATTTTCTGAGAAGCAAGAGAGGACACTAACTCCAAATATCTCAGTGTATTTGCTATTCTAAAGCAATAAAGCAACTAGGAGAAAGAGTAATGCCATACACAGCCACATTAACTGTGAGAGCTTTACAATAAAGCATGTTAAAAAATATACAGGCAGTATAAGGGGGTTAAGGGTATTGTCAATGAGACCTGTGATCTGGCATATTCATCCAATTGAAGGTAGCAGGGGGCAGATATATTTAATGGCTCGTATGAAATGAGGCATTCTCAAAAGAATGCCTAAATAGTCCTTACCAGCACATTTTTGGCTCTTTTACTGCTCCCAGGTTAATTTTAACAAAGTCAAAAACAGTGAAATACTTTACACTATCTGAGACAATCTTCTGCCACTACAGGCTGGCAGACTGGGGTAACCTGACATGTCTCTCTCTGCCTTTTCTCTGCTTGCTCTTTGCATCAAAAGACCAATTTGTTTTTTATGACTTCTCTCCACCTATCATTACCAAACTATCACACATATAACAAAGAAAGAGATAAGATGCTAAATGTTTTGGCTGGAAGTTCTGGCTCTTTAGTCCTTAAAACTTGGAGTAAAGTATGTATTTCCATTATAAGTAGATTGGTTCAAATAATAATTTTTTTTTATGCTTTTTGCATCCTGGGTTGTATTAGAAGGGGTGTGGTTAGTAGGTCAAGAGAGGTTCTCCTCCCCCTCTACACTGCCCTGGTGAGGCCACATCTGGAATATTGTGTCCAGTTCTGGGCCCCTCAGTTCAAGAAAGATAAGGAACTGCTTGAAAGAGTCCAGCACAGAGCCACAAAGATGATTAAGGGAGGAAAGGCTGAGGGAGCTGGGTCTCTTTAGCTTGGACAGGTGATTGAGGGGTGACCTCATTAATGTTTATAAATATGGAAAGGGTGAGTGTCAGGAAGATGGAGCCAGGCTCTTCTCAGTCTCAACCAATGATAGGACAAAGGGCAACAGGTGCAAGCTGGAACATAGGAGGTTCCACATAAATATGAGAAAAAACTTCTTCACGGTGAGGGCAACAGAACACTGGAATGGGCTGCCCAGAGAAGTTGTGGGGTCTCCTTCTATGGAGGCATTCAAACCCCCACTGGACACATTCCTGTGTGACCTGATCTAGGTGATCCTGCTTGGGAAGGGGCATTGGACTAGATGATCTGAGGTCCCTTACAATCCCTAGCATTCTGTGATTCTGTGTGATTTTGTGATGTAAAAATAAAACAATTCTTTTGGTCCTGCGCAAAAAGAAAAAACAAACAAACAAAAAAACCCGACAACATCAGCAACACAAACCCTGGGGTATGTATGTATGTATGTATGTGTACATATGAGTATTTTGATTTCTTTTGAATTTATCCTGCGCTGAGAAAAACGTATTTTTCAGCTTTTGGTTTATTTTATTTTTAAGTCCTTTTAAATGCTTAAATATTATCAACTTTGTGAACAGTTATTTGAAACATATCACAGCAAAATATTTGAATATTGTTTATTTCCTCTTTTAAGCTTAAACTATTAAGTGAAAACAACCTAAATGTGTGTTCAGTCCCCTGAAATGTCATTTTGTGTTAAATATTTTGTCAACAGATAAAATAAAACTTATAAACAGCCGGTATCATTCCTATTAGTATTTTTGTCTTCTTTTGTCTCACTCCTTCATGGTGAGGTGATATTGCTGTACAGTATTTATCCTCCAAAAATTACATATCAGGAGATATATTGTATATTGCAAATGCAGTACATAACAAATATAAAACCTCTGTAGTATTCATCCCTATGCCAGTCAACATGCAGATGTAGAAATAGCAGATATTAACATGCAACCACCACAGGGTTACATGCAGGAGCATGTTTAGAAAAAACAAAGTTTACAATACATGCTGTATATAGAAAGTTGCATTAGAGATTAAAAAAGAATGTGCTCATGTCTCACCACTACACTATGGTATACTATCTGCTCCCCTCCAAACCTCTTATTGCCCAATGTATATGCTGAAGAGCACTGCCTGATTTTCAAGAGCTGAATGTGAGATAATACCCATGAAGTAATTATCAGGTCTATACTATTTTTAATGTATGGTTTAGTAAGTATTAATCTATCTCCTGATCACTCTGAAGGAAGCTGTCATTCTGCATAGAAATGATTAGGCTGTCACAGAAGAACATATTGGAAGGTCATCTCTTGACTTTGACTGAACAGCTCTCCTGACAGAATGGGTTAACAAGCAAAAATCAGTATGATTCAGAGAGATCTGTCTATAATAACTGAGCTACGTCCTTCTCTTGTGAAAGATTTTGTAAGGTAACTATCATGTACAAATAATACCAGTGCTTCTTTATTAGCACAACTGCCTCTGTTATTAGCACAGTTTGCAGAAGCGGAAGGATTTTATTGATCATCATATTTGAGCTGTTATCAATAACTACATACACAGGCCAAAAAGTAAAACAGTGGAATGTGTGTGTGTGTGAATGAAGGAAGAGGAAAGAAATAAAAGAGGAAAAGTAGAAGGGGTGACAGGGGCTGTTTAAGAGGCAAAAAGATGCATTTCCAAGTAAAAAAATCTACAGAAGTCTACGTACACACACAGGCATTCATGTGCAGCTCTTCACAAGCCTCTGAGCTTTAAAAGATTTACATTTGGCTAATACTATCTTCTTATTGTATCTAAACAGTAATTGCACATGTGATGCATAAAGAATATACAGCAGTAACAAGAGTGTTTTTATTTAACTCAGTTTTTGAAATGCCTAATATTTTGTCAAATATTTTATAGATTTTAGCTTCATGATAAATTTGAAGCTGGCTTTTCCCTGGTGAAACCTGCAACAATAGAGAAATATATACTGAAGAGCAATAGAAACTGGGATATTGAGCAAGCCTACAAGAAATGTAACATTTCATTTTGTACTTAATAATTACTTTTTACAGATCTCTTTGATTGGGAAAGCTTTTATATCTCATTATTTTACTACTTGGCTATGATGTTGAAAATCTCTAGATATTTTTTCCATGCTTCAGATTCTAAAGTGTACATACAGTCTGTTTCCTGACATGAGACAGTAGTTTTAATTTCAAATAGCAACAGCTTATCTGCTTATTCCTTACATAAGATTTAACAGCTAAAAACTATTTTAAGCCAACCTGTAAAGCTCACTATTGTTACAGTTAACAGGAAACAGTTAATTTATCCATATATAAACAGAAATTTCATGTTTTGTTGTATAACTATGGCAACTTCTACAGATGAGTCATCCAGGACTTTTGTTATGTTTTTTTATGACTCAGTCTTATTAATGTTCACCCTATTACCTCTCCCAGCCCCCAGTACAGTTTCTCCACTTTCTGAAACTACTCTAAACTAGGTTCTTAGGTCTGGTGTCCCTATCCAGCTACCCATTAAACATTATCAACACACAAAAAATTCTTTTTTGATTGATGTGAGCACTACCTGTAAACTCTGAGTTCTATCTCTGTGCACCCATAGCACTAGGTTGTGGTCTATTACATGATGACAAGGCCTATTTTATATTCAAAGTAGAGAAATGACTACAGCATGTGACAAGGAGATAAGTACACCCACCTAGTTTGTTTCCAAGTGGATCTGTTCTTCAGCATGTATTAAGTCCTTCCAGATTTATCCCCAGTGGCTGGCTCTTTGCCAGGGCTTGGATTCTGTTCTGGTGTGCACTGTGCTGACTATTCCCAGGTGCTGGCATATTTTTATGCCTTAGTCCTTATTTACAGTTTTTCTAAGGGTTGCTTTGATGTCTGACAATTCTGTTGCAGCACACTACAAAGTTTTTTTCCACATCCAGCAATCTTTTCATGTTGCCTTAAGTTAAGTCATCTCTAAATGAGAAAGTAGGAAGATGAGCACTAATACATTTCAGAAGGAAAGATCTTATTTCTCGCATAAAATTAATAATTTCAGTGTACCAGAAACTATGTGAGCAAGCACAGCACAAGATTAAGAACTTAAAATTGTGATTCACTTCATTCTTCTAAAACTCTTTGACAATCTCTATTAATACAGTAGTTTCAACTTTATAGCTCCCCTTTTTACCAACCCTGTTATTACAACAGTTGACATGCTTGGCTGCCATGGTGTAATAAAGAGGGGTAAAATGATGCATTAAAGATCCCTAGTGCAAATCCTATTCAAATTTTTTCAGTTTGGAATAGGCAGCACAAAAAGGCAATACCAGGAGTTTAAGGGTCATAAAGGAGTACAGGCACTCAGCTCTTTAAGTTTCAGTTAACTTTCTAAAATCCAAAGCAACAGCAGAAGCTATAACAAAACATTCAACTTTCTTTTGGAGAACAGGCATCTAGAGAATAGTAAGGGAGGGTGATCAAGGAAGCAGCCACATTATGCTGCAATTTTAGCCAGCATCACTCATATGTGACTCTCGGCAGCTGTCTGATGCAAGTAACTGCTCAATGCCTGGTAAACCAACATGGTATGGTAGCATGCTTCACACCATGAGGCAAACAGCACTCTGTGGAACAAGAAAAATCAGAATAAAAGCACTGGAAATTCAATCCAATGTTTTGGGGGTTTAGAACATTCACTCTGAAAATTTAAAATCTAATTGCTTATAGTTATTCTCACAGTTTCTTTCCATATTAAAAAAAAAAAAAAAAAAAGTTTTTGAGTGTAGTTTATATCTCTTATTCAATGATTTACTTTTTTAAAAAAAACTATTTTATTTTTTTAAAAGGCATGTATTTGTGACTCCAAAATGGTTTAGTTACATTTCAGAAAACATAATTTACTGTATACAAACTGTAGGACTTCAGTCACCAGATATGAAATGTTTATATACTTCATTGCAATGGTATTATTTGCAGTTGTGTTTGTGGAGGTGTGATAAATTTGAGAATGTAGCACTAGTTTATTGTCAAAGGACGGACAGACAGAGGACCCTAAGCCCAGGCACAGCACTGTTCTAGTTATATCTGTAGCTGAGCTGCTTAGCACTCTTTGCCTTAGGTTTGCCATCTGGGATACTAAGGACCTGATCAGGGCTCTTATAAGGACAAATTGTCTGCACGATGTGATGTACATGATTATTTTTTGGGGGAGAAATATACTAGTAACTGAGGAAGAGAGAAATGGGTGAGATTCAAAGCCCATTCAAGTTTCTGAAATGCTTTGATTAATTTTTGCACTTTTTAGAAGAGACATTGCACAAATTTATTCATATATCTAATGGATAATGAATGATACTGCGTAAACCAAATAATACTTTTATCATCCTCAGAAAGTCTACGACACGGAGACTAAACTAGAGGCAAAATAACAGAGAAGAGTATGCTCTATTTTACCATCACACAAATGCATGTATAAGAGATAAACATCCTCCCTTTCACGCTGGATCAAGAGTCAAGGGAGATACTGAATACTTGAAGCCATCAACCACTTAAAACTGCTATTGTCAAAGCAATTTTTTACAGCAGACTGATTTGTATGCAGACAGTTTTTAATAGCACAGAAAGAGTTTGGGACCATGTGTTAAAGTACACAAGTGATTTCCAAAAGACATTTGAAATGTAAAAATTCTGGAGGCTGCCTCCTTCCTCTCTCCCCTTCCCTGCAACATGCATACACATGCACACACGCACCATCAACTTCCACTGACATTTCTTCATTACTATGAAGAAGCTCAAGCTCTCTTGAGGGATTTTGCAAAGCACTGTTCCTCTTTTTAAGTAAGGCTACACACTTACATCTCTACAAATGATTTCCATAAGTTTATATTCCATCAAAACACATGATTTCAGATCTTAAGGTGTAGACGTAGTGTTAACAAGGTCATCCTATGAAGATTTTAAGCTCTTTTGAATGCAATTTCATTCTTTTTGGTGACTTCCACTTGTCAAATTTGCACAGGGCATTGGGACATCCTTTGGCATCGGAAGGTGCAACTAGAGAATAAAATGTCCTGAAATCCACACTGCTGAAGTGAAATCTTTGCTTGTTTGATCTCAGAAAAGGCCTTACCCTGGGTACAATGTTATCAAATCATGATACCTGCAGGAGATGTTATCTTTCTCTAAGAGTAATGTTAAAATATAAAATAAATATTTTTTTAAAGTAATAAGAAAATAAATTAAAATAAATAAAATTAAATTAAATACTGAAACTGACTCCTATGGTATCAGAGTCTATCAATTATTTTAGAGTTCCACTTGGTCAGTATTTAGTGAAGACACAGGGATTTGTCTTTTCAAAACCAGGACATTAAGATACAACCACACTTCCTCCTTAGCTGAGCACTAAGGCTTAATATTAACAGTGGGTAAGGATTTTAGTAGGAAAAAAACCAACAAGCTTTTTGTACTGTAAAGCTACTAGAAACATGTAATCTAGCTGTAAGCATGTTCATCCAAACAGGAACCCAAGAAACAAGACATGTTCCAGTTTCATTTCACTGCACTTTCAACTACAGTAACAAAGGTAACAAAAGGACATTTATTTCCTTTGTACAACAGACAAAGAAGGTGAAGTGGCATTTACTGTTTAGGTCTCAAGATAAACACATGTGGAGTGATGAAAGATGAAACAGAGATCATGTGAATTGTAAGGACTGTACAAAAACTCAGTGTTACAGTAATATGAAGAATGTGATACTTCAGTATTTCTATGACAAATCAGTTTTTCCACAATGGTATAAATTAATTTAAAAAGTACAAATATTTTGCAATTCCTACTTTTACAGTTTTAAAAATCTAATAAATAGAAAAAAATCTTTAGTTATTTTAAAGTAATAACATTGTAAGAAAGAAAAGAATTAGAAGTTAGTTAGTTTTCCTTTTATGTGGTGCTGTAAGACAGCAAAATATAGTGGGATGAATCAAAGAATAGAAACTGGGACTTCAGAGTTTTATTTCTTGCTCTTACACTTATACACTGTTTGAACTTCAGTGAATGACTAAACTCCTTGCATCAACTTCATGGTGTCAGGAAAATAAAGATTGGTTTTAGAAGTCCTATAAAGCCCTGGACACCAGATCTGTGAGTGCACTACAAGTCCTACCCCTGTGTGACTCCACAGAGTAGAGTCTCAGGCCCAACATCATCAGGTAGAATCACAGAATCATAGAAATGTCTGGGTTGGAAGGGACCTCTAGACAACATCTATTCCAACCCCCCTGCTGAGAGCGGGGCCATCTTCAACTAGAGCAGGTTGCTCAGAGCCTCATCAAGTCTCACCTTGAATGTCTCTGGGGATAGGGCCTCAACCACCTCCCTGGGCAACCTGTTCCAGTGCTCCACCACCCTCAGGATAAAGAACTTCCTCCTTACATCCAATCTAAATCCACTCTTTCCTAATTTAAAACCATTGCCTCTCATCCTTTCACTCCAGGCCTTTGTA